>JAJIBD010021540.1:0-30330 GCA_021461705.1 Cryptotis parvus
TTTTTTTAAATTTTTTTTTAAATTTTTTTTATTTTTAAAATTACAAAGATATACAATTAAAAAGTTCATATTTGGGTTTTGGTCAAACAGTGTTGCAGCACCCATCCCGCCACCAGTGCCCATCTCCCACCACCAACGTCCCGGTTCCCCTCCCCTCCCCAGCCCTGCTCCATGGCAGGTTCTTGATTTCTTTCCATTTCTCTCTCTTTCTCTTTTCTTTCCCCCCAGACCATGGATTACAGAACATACATTAAAGGGTTGTCATGTGTATCTTTTTGCCTCTATTTAATGCTCAGTTCTAGGTTGGCATTAGTACCCTCAACAATTGTTAGCACACTGTTCCATTTCTGTCTTACCTAGCCTCTGAATCCCACACGTTTGTGATAATTTCCACCTTTGACAGGACCTCCTGATATATGTTTCACTTGACCTTGGATATTGGTATCATAATATGTACCTATATATTTATGTTATGCAGATAAATGCAGTCATTCTGTATCTGTCTCTCTCCTTCTGGCTAATTTCGCTCAACATAATCTTCTCCATGTCCATCCATTTGTAGGCAAATTTTATAACTTCATTTTTCCTAACAGCTGCATAGTATTCCATTGTGTAGATGTACCAAAGCTTTTTATCCAGTCATCGATTTTCGGGCACTCTGGTTGCTTCCAGATTCTGGCTATTGTGAATAATGCTGCTATGAACATAAAAGTAGGGATGGTGTTTCCGCTGCGTATTTTTGGCTTCCCAGAGTAGATTCCCAGGAGTGGTATGGCTGGGTCAAATGGGAGTTCAATTTCTAGTCTTTGGAGGAAAGTCCATATTGTTTTCCAGAAAGGCTGTACCAGCCGGCATTCCCACCAACAATGGATGAGTGTCCCCTTTTCCCCACACCCACGCCAGCACTTGTTGTTCTTGTTCTTTTGAATATGTGCCAGTCTCTGTGGTGTAAAGTGGTATCTCATTGTTGTTTTGATTTGCATCTCTCTGATGATTAGTGATGATGAGCATTTTTTTCATATGTTTTTTGGCCATTCGAATTTCTTCCTTGCTGAAGTTTCTGTTCATTTTCTTCTCCCCATTTTTTGATGGGGTTGTTTGTTTTCTTCTTGTAAAGTTCTACCAGTGCCTGATATATCCTGGATATTAACCCCTTATCAGATGGGTATTGGGTGAATATTCTTTCCCATTCTGTGGACTGCTTTTGTATCTTAGTCACTGTTTCTTTTGAGGTGCAGAAGCTTTTTAGTTTCATGTAGTCCCATATGTTTATCTTTTCTTCTAGTTGCTTTGTTAGTGATGTTTCATCTTTGAAGATGCCTTTAGCTTCAATGTCATGGAGGGTTTTTCCTATATTTTCTTCAATGTACTTTATGGATTCAAGTCTGATATTGAGATCTTTAATCCATTTTGATCTGATTTTTGTGCATGGTGTTGGACACAGGTCCAAATTCCATCTCTTTTACATGTCGCTGCCCAGTTTTCCCAACACCACTTATTGAAGAGGCTTTCCTTACTCCATTTTAGACTCGTTGCACCTTTATCAAAGATTAAATGATCATGTGTTTGAGGTTGGGTGTCAGGATACTCAATTCTATTCCATAGGTCCACGGGTCTGTTTTTATTCCAATACCATGCTGTTTTAATTACTACTGCCTTGTAGTACAGTTTGAAGTTGGGAAAGGTGATGCCTCCCATCTTTCTTTTTCCCGAGGATTGCTTTAGCTATCCTTGGGGTTTATCGCTCCATACAAATTTCAGGATTGTTTGGTCAATTTCTTTGAAGAATGTCATGGGTATCCTTATAGGGACTGCATTGAATCTGTACAGAGCTCTAGGGAGTATTACCATTTTGACAATGTTGATTCCTCCCCATCCATGAGCAGGGAATATGTTTCCATTTCCTTGTGTCCTCTTTTATCTCTTGGAGCAGTGTCTTGTAGTTTTCTTTTATACAGGTCCTTTACACACTTGGGTAAGTTGATTCCTAGGTATTTGATTTTCTGTGGCACAATTGTGAATGGAATTGTTTCCCTTAATATCCCTTTCTTCTCTTTCGTTATTTGTATATAGGGAAAGCCACCGACTTTTGCGTGTTGATTTTGTATCCTGCCACTCTACTATATGTGTCTATTGTTTCTAGGAGTTTTTTGGTAGAGAGTTTAGGGTTCTCTAGGTATAATATCATGTCATCTGCAAATAATGATAGCTTGACTTCTTCCTTGCCTATCTGGATGCCCTTGATGTCCCTTTTTCTTCTCTGATTGCTATGGCAAGTACTTCCAGTACTATATTGAATAAAAGAGGTGAGAGTGGGCAACCTTGTCTTGTCCCTGATCTCAGGGGGAAGGCTTTCAACTTTTCCCCATTGAGAATGATGCTCGCTGTGGGCTTTTGGTAGATGGCTGTAACTATCTTGAGGAAAGTCCCTTCAATTCCCATTTTCTGGAGGGTTTTAATCATGAACGGGTGCTGGATCTTGTCAAATGCTTTCTCTGCATCTATTGATAGGATCATATGGTTTTTATTTTTTCTCTTATTGATATGATGTATTATGTTGATTGACTTGCGAATGTTGAACCATCCTTGCATACCCGGGATGAATCCTACTTGGTCATGATGTATAATCTTCTTGATGAGTCTTTGGATTCTGTTGGCTAGTATTTTGTTGAAGATCTTAGCATCCGTGTTCATCAGGGATATTGGTCTGTAGTTTTCTTTCTTTGTGTTGTCTCTCCCTGCTTTGGGTATCAGGGTGATATGTGCCTCGGAAAAAGCTGTTTGGGAGTGTTTCTGATTCTTCTATTTCCTGGAAGAGCTTGAACAGGACAGGCAGTAGGTCCTCCTTAAAGGTTTGGTAGAATTCACTAGGGAATCCGTCTGGACCTGGGCTTTTGTGTTTGGGAAGACTTTTAATTACTGTTTCTATTTCCTCGATGGTGATAGGCTTATTCAGGTATTGGAGGTCTTCTTGTTTCAGCCGTGGGAGGTTATAGGACTTCAGGAATTGATCCATTTCTTCTAGATTCTCATGTTTCACGGCATACAGGCTCTCAAAGTAATCTCTGATGATCTTTTGGATTTCTGTGGTTTCTGTTGTGATGTCACCCTTTTTATTTCTGATTCTGTTTATTTGGGTTCTCTCTTTCCCTGTCCTTACAAGTCTTGCCAATGGTTTGTCAATCTTGTTTATTTTTTCAAAAAACCAGCTCTTGGTTTCATTAATCTTTTGGATTGTTTTTTTGGGTTTCCAACTCATTGATTTCCTCTCTAAGTTTTATTATTTCCTTTTTTTCTGCCTGGGTTGGGCTCCTTTTGTTGGTCTTTCTCTAATGTCTTCAGCTGTGTAGTCAGGTTATTTATGTGGGCCCTTTCTTGTTTCCTGATGAATGCTTGCAGAGCTATAAACTTCCCTCTTAACACGGCTTTTGCCATGTCCCACAAGTTCTTATAGTTGGTGTCTTCATTTTCATTTGTTTCCAGAAATCTTTGGATTTCCTGTTTGATTTCTTCTATGACCCATTTGTTGTTCAGGAGTGAGCTGTTCAGTTTCCAGGTGTTTGGTTTGACTCCCTGTTTCTGTGTATGGTTAACTTCCATTTTCAGTGCATCATGGTCTGAAAAGATAGCTGACACAATTTCTATCTTTTTTTATTTTATTGAGGTATGCTTTGTGGCTCAGCATGTGGTCTATCTTGGAGAATGTTCCATGTGCACTAGAGAAAAATGTGTATTCAGCTTTTTTTGGCATGAAAAGCCCTGTATATATCTACTAGCTCTCTTTCTTCCATTTCTTCCTTGAGGGCCAATATTTCCCTTGGTGAGTTTCAGTCTTGTTGATCTATCCATCGTTGATAGAATAGTGTTGAAGTCTCCAACTATTATTGTGCTACTGTCAATGTCTTCTTTGAGGTCTCTTAGCAGTTGTTTTATGTATTTTGCTGGCCCCTCGTTGGGTGCATATATGTTTAGTAGTGTAATTTCTTCCTGGTGTACATGCCCCTTAAGAAATAAGAAATGGCCTTCGTTGTCCCTTCTAACCTTTTTCAGCCTGAAGTCTATATTATCTGATACTAATATGGCCACACCAGCCTTTTTGGAGGAGTTGTTTGCATGGGAGAATGGTCTTCCAACCTTTGACTTTTGAGTCTGTGTTTGTTCTGATCATTCAGATGTGTTTCTTGTAGACAGCAGAATGTTGGGTTCAATTTTTTTAATCCATTTTGTTACTCTGTGTCTCTTAATTGGTGCATTTAGACCATTGACATTGAGAGAGATTATTGTCATCGGATTTTGTGCCATCTTTCTGTTTTTGCTTGTTGTGCTTATGGGTTTGGTCGTATTACAGTAGACCCTTCAGTCCTTCTTTTAAAGTTGGCTTTGAGTCCATGAAGTTCCTGAGTTGTTGCTTATCCATGAAGTTGTGTATCTTTCCTTCATATCTGAATGTGAGTCTGGCCGGTTAAAGAATTCTTGGTGAGGCCTGCAGTTCATTTAGCCTTTTCACAATATCCCACCATTGTTTTCGGGCTCGGAGTGTTTCATCAGAGAAGTCTGCTGTAAATCTTAGAGATGTTCCTTTGTACGTGATTTCCTTCTTTGATCTTGCTGCTTTCAGTATTCTATCTCTATCTATAGTTTTTGTCATTTTAATTAAGATGTGTCTTGGAGTATTCTTGTTGGGGTTTCTTTTAGCAGGTATCCTATGGGCCTCCTGGATCTTGAGGCAAGTGTTTTTTAGTTCGGGAACTTCTCAGTATTGATAAAAATATGGGCAGCTTCCGAATTTGCGTGTCATCCTTGCGCAGGGGCCATGCTAGTCTTCTCTGTATCGTTCCAATTTTAGTATATGTGCTGCCGAATTGAGCACTCACTTCTGAAGAAAATACAATGGTTGTTTTCTTCTGATGCTACATGTTCCTAATTTGAATATTCATCCATATTTCTGATTCCTCTAGCTCCAGTATTTTATAGAAGTGACTATGATCTAGGTATCAAAAGGTTCTTCTCTTTCCTGTATTACTGTTGAATTATAGTAGGTTATGTGGGGTATCTAGCTGAATTTCTTCCCCAGCCTCCAAAGCAGTTGGTGTGAGCACACTGGGTGGCAGTGAAATGTGAGCAGGAGTGATGTGTCAGCACGTTAACACACAATAATGGTTTCTTCCTGCCCCTTCTTATATCCTTTAACTGTAACCTGGTCCTAATAGTGATCCTGTTCAGAAACCTTGTCATACAGAAAATACCCTGGTGGTTCATGAAGATTTCAGAGAGGTGGTGGAAGGAACCTGATTCCTTGAATGACCATGAACCATTTGTCATCTGTGCCATTTGCCATTCTTGAACATCCATCTGGGAATTTTGGACAAGAGAGATGCAAATGCCTTTGTTCAAAGGCTCATTGCAGCAGAAGCCTAGACTTATGCTAATTAAAAGTTGTTTTAAAGAAAAGTTACTTTCCTGAGAGATGGGTCTATGATTATGTAAGATTGTACTTTTAGTCTCTATTTGCGAGATACTTTATAAATGGAATCCAAAACTAATTGTTATGTTGTCACATTATCTGGGTTGTAAAATAAGCCATAACCTTAAACTTGCCCATGTTGCCGCTAAATCAAATCTTTTTCAATATACACTTACAGAATTGGTTTTTGGATGTGAGAAAAAAATTTTTTTTACATATCCTCATTAAATATCAATTTCATAGATATTATACATCAGCCTGCCACGATATTTTTTGCTTTATTAATAGTTATCAAATCTCTTATTTCTTCACTTAATTTCCAAATGATCCATACTTTTGAGCATCATGATTTTGGGTTTTTTTTTTTTTTTTTTTTTTTTTTGCTTTTTGGGTCATATCCAGCAATGCTCCTGGGTTACTCCTGTCTCTTCACTCAGGAATTACTCCTGGCAGTGCTCAGGGGACCATATGGGATGCCAGGATTGAACCCAGGATGGCAGCTTGCAAAGCAAATGCCCTACCTGGACTATCACTCCGGCCCTGAGTTAACCATAGCATTAATTTGGCTTATCGTTATCTTTTGGTTCTTACTTTGAGTCAGATTATGCTCTTTTTATGGTGAAATGATCCTAGCTTGCTTGGAGTACAGAGTAGCAGTATGGTGCCTTACAGTGCAGATCAGCAGACTCAGTACTGCATTCACTATCACTATTTTCCCCGTTGATCATCTATTTGCTAGAGCGGGCACCAGTAACATCTCCATATGTCCCGTCTCATGCTAGTAGAACCCAAAGGCATCCGCCCGCTCCAGTACTGCATTGCTGGTGCTCAAACCTGAGCAAAGTCCAGTCTTTATTCTACTGCATTGTCAAAACCTTGTTCATCTAGAGGATTATGCTTCTTGCCCTGCCAGCTCCCCCCTACCCTGTACATTAGCTCCCTGTGTTCCTTTTCATTTGTAGATGTACATCAGCATACGAAATATCTAAACGGAAAGTACTACTGTTTCACCTAGCTGTTATATGTGAATAGATACACTAAAGTAGCCTCATTAAAAAGAAACAGCACAGCATTGATCTGAAGCTGAAAGCCATTTTATCTACAATAACTCTTTAAGATCAGACAAACAGTAGTTGCTGAATTAAAAGTCTGATCGTAATTAATTTTAGTAGAAATAAGAGTGCTAAATGAGAGTGCTTGCTATGTGTAGTAAGATTTACAGTCCAAGCAATCTTCCTCATCTGTTTGCTTCTGTTACCAAACATAATAGCATGCTGCTGAAAAAGCACTACTGCACCTTGGGCTGTTTCCGTTCAGCCGCCTTCGCAGGAACCTTCTCAGACTCCTAAACTCCCAGGCTTACGAGGAAATTTACAGTGGGTTGATCACACAGCCCAAGTGCATGACAGTTTATGCCAACAGCCTTAAGAAGGAAGATCTCTCTCTCTCTCTCTCTCTCACACACACACACACACACACACACACACACACACACACACACACATGCACACACACACACACACCACACATATACTTTCTAGATAAGAGATATGGAGCATGAGAGACATTCTGAAGTATGTGTGTTGAGACCTGATTGGAATGAATTTAACATTCAGTAAGTTTTGGGATTGGAATAAACTCTAAAAATACTCAAGGAATTTGATAGTTTCCACAAACTAAGAACCTAATCCACCAGGCCTGGAGCAACACTGATGGTTTATAAAACCAGGTCTCTGAATGCCAGCCAACATCTGTCAAAATCTTCCAGTTTCTTTTCACTGGTTTGACCCGGAGATGATGATGATAATAATAATAATAATAATAATAATGATAATAATAATAATAATAACAACAACAACAACAATACTATTTAGTGATAGCTTCTTGGGAAGTTCTTCCCGCTTGTTCATCAGCATGTCTTCCATATGTATGGGATTTCTTCCATGCGTGATTTACATATCTATGTGAAAAGCTAAAGCTTTCTGTGGTTGCCATTGAAGTCAAATCTTGCCTCATTGTCCCTGCTTTATCCCTCTTGTACTTTCAGTTTCTATACTCTTTTCTGAAGATAGGACAAGATCACCAGAGTTCCTTCTCAGTTTGGGGAAAAACAAGAAGTTAGTAACACAATGTATAAATATTGTGTATTTACACATTTTTCTTTTGATGATATGTCTATATCTAAGACTTAATCCAGTTCCCTTCCCAAATGCCCTCTCTGAGCAAATGGCATTAAGAAGAGTTTTTAGTTCAGATTATTCCATTAGCAGGGATCAGTCAGCTGAGAAGCCCATCAAAAGTGTTCTTCATTTTTGTTACTGTGCTTCTTATCTCCAGCATTTCTTTTGATTCTTTCCATCTCTGCTTCCATGGTCCATCTGTTCTTGCGTGCTGCCCACTTTATCCATCAGAACCCTTAGCAAATACTCACAGTTTTATCTTTCCTCTCTGATAACTCCTTCTGCCCTGCCATATCTGGTCCTGGTGTTTGCTTTGTAAGTTCATATTTTTGGGGTGGTTGTCTTTGTTTGCCTTTTAGTAGACCTTGTAATTTTTTCCTTGGCAGATGGACATGATATACTGAATCAAGGGAGACTGCTGTGAAAAATGTTTTAGTAATGTGATCAGGAGGCAAGGAGAGGGTGACACTCTGTAGGTTCATGATTAGGTCTCAGCCTTTATTATCCTGCACCTCTATGAGCATCATCGTGTTTATTATATTTTTCTTCTGTACTCCTAGGAGGGAGGGCTGGTATTTTCCTTCCCTCCAGGTCATTTAAACTCTCCTGATACTGGGTAGCTTGAGAGCTGGTTAACTAGCTTTTCTTGAGGCAGGCTTTGTCTCTCTGAGAACAGAGCACTCAGACATATTTCAAAATGGTTCCTTTTTCCCCCTCAAAGTCCCAGGAGATTTTTCTATGATATTTACTGTTGCAACCAGGTGAGCTCGTGGAGGTAAATCACACAGTATTTGTACTCCCCCTGCCCTATTAACTGAGTCCCCCTGGAGTTTTTATCGTTCAGAGTTATGTGCATTGAACATCTAGAAATCCATCCATTGCACTTAAGATTTCCTCACTGTTTCCTGCTGTGGTTTCCACTCATGCATCTTGGCTCCCTTTAGACCACTATCTTCTCTGGCCTGTCTCTCGGCGGGGAGGGGGGGTTGTTCTGGGTTTTTGGGTTTGTTTTTTGGTTTTTTTTGCTTTTTGGGTCACACTCCTGGCTCAGCATTCAGAAATTACTCCTGGCAATGCTTGGGGTCTATATGGGATGCCAGGGGATCGAACTCAGGTGATCCACATGCAAGGCAAATGCCCTACCTGCTGTGCTGTCACTCCAGACCGGTGTCTTTCCAATCTTGGGGGCAAGAGTTTGCCTTCTTTCCTCTCCTCTCTTCAGAATCTAGAAAGAGATGATTTTTTCAGTCTGTTTAGCTTTTTACTCATTAAGATGAAGTGGAAATTTACAAATCCCTTAAATGCAGAGATGGAAACAGGAAGTTTTCTGTTCTGGTTTTTAATGAATTTGGAAATCCTTCTAGTTGTGTAATTTGCAAGCCTGAAATCTCATCCCTTCATCAGCCAACAACTCTGCTGACGTTGATACTCTGAACTCTCCTCTCTGCCTCTTCTCCATCTCTATGTCCAGCCTTGCTCCCAGCCCTCTGCAATCCCCCTATCTGTTCCACACACTGGAGCCAGAGCAATACTTTCAGAATAAAAGTCTCTTTGTTTATTAATGGCGGTCCTTCTTTCGAAACACATTTGTTTCACAACAAAACCCATCGCTGTCAGCAACAGCCTCGTCTTGCCAGTG
Organism: Cryptotis parvus; assembly: GCA_021461705.1. Classification (NCBI taxonomy): domain Eukaryota; kingdom Metazoa; phylum Chordata; class Mammalia; order Eulipotyphla; family Soricidae; genus Cryptotis; species Cryptotis parvus. The sequence continues at coordinate 9,284 of JAJIBD010021540.1, forward strand.
GGAACCTCGACATGAGCAAAAAAAAAAAAAAAAAACAGAAAATTCCCAGGTTCTGCAACAAAGACACAGAAAAGTCATAAAAACATGATAAAGAAAGAATTTCCTCATCCAGGACTGGACTGTTCAGCCTAGGCAATGTGGATGGTGAGTGGGCAGAATTACTGTATTACGTGAATGGGAAAATTAATACCAGAAACCTCATGACTTTCACACTTGGAGGGTTGGCCACTAACTGGGAGCATCTGTATCATACTGATTAGAGCGGGGAAATAACTGATGGCTAATAGGTCTCATGTTCCCTACCTCAAGCCTCATCCTGTTCTTGTTCAAGGAACTCAAGAAACCTTTCAATGACTGCATAGTTCTTATGAGAAGGCAGTGAGGCCTCTTGCTAAGTTTTTTAGCCCCTGTTCTGACCTGCTTCCCTCAGTCTGTCCAGACAGTCACTGTTCATTCTTTACTTATCACAAAAACTCCCCCTTCCGCAAAGCTATTCACCTAGCCTGGTACTGTTCTTCTCAAGTCTTCTTGGCAAAATAACTTCTGCTCCTTTACTCATGCTCAAGTACTGCTTCTCCAAGGAAGAGTTTCTGACTCTGTTTAGCTAGTCAGATTTTGTTATTGAAGGTTTATGTAGAATTTTATGTTTCTTGCTTGGTTTTTGTTATGGGGGCGGTACACTTGGTCATGTTGGAGACAGAAGCAGGATGTTACACACACACACAGATGCTTGCTGACTTTATGGAGAATCAAAGCTAGGGCTTCACACATATATGGCAAGTACTCAACCACTTGAGCCACATTCCTGGCCCAAAATTTTTGCATCCTTCCTATCATTAACAGCACTGCAGTTTGCATAACTGCATAATTATTTGATTAATACATATGTGCCAAGATTGCAGTAGGGAAGATGTTTTGTTCTGTTTACTGCTACTTCCTCTATGGCTAGGCTAGTTGCTGGCCATGCTAGGAACCCAATAGACCCAATGAGTGGATTAGTGAATATTCTTATTTATTATAAGAAGAAATCATCTTACATAATTGACATTGTCTATTCCTCTTTGCAGCTTGTCAACAAGAATTTATTGAGCTTGTTTAAGGCAGAGAGCTTGCTGTTTGTTCTTATATTTTTAAGAGTCCCTTGGTATGCAGCACACATATGCTGTATTATGATTGTAGGAAGACAAATAAGACATAATAAAGAGGTTGATCTTCTTCATATTCTTTTAGAAAATATGCTAGGGAAGATAAGTAACCAGAGACCCACGAGGAGGAATAAAATCGCTTCCAAAATAACACAGAAGACAAACTAGTGATGTAGCTCAGAAGGAAAGTTATCAACAACTTCCTTTTTCTTCAGTGACTTTGTGTTTTTTTATTAAGGATTTCTCTATTCTAGACAAGTGCAGTATGACCTGGTGACTCAGCATAGGTATACTGGGAAAGTATTACATAATATGTGCCTGGTCGCCAAAGCACTTTCTGTATGGCATAGGTTTTTGTCTCCAGGAGAGGAGAGAATCCTTTCTGAGAGTAAAACTCTGCAGAGGGCCAGCATCTCGGGATTTGTGGCTCAAAACAAAAGCATGGATCCCTTTCTGGTCTGCAGGCCACTGTTTTAGAGAACTGCCCCCTTTTTTACTCACTCTGTGTGGACTGTAATTTCTTGACCAATTTGTTATGTAACAGGAAAAGTGATTCAAGGGCAAGCTTAAGGCAACAGGCTTGTTTACCAAATGTTAACCTGGGTCCAAGATGGTGATGTGTGCCATGTGCAACATGATTTCCACGTGGCCCAGCAGGCACTATGCAGATGACCCTCAGTGAGGACTCTTGGGAAGGGGGTTTGACTGTTACAAAAAAGCCAGGAATGAAGATGAGTGGAGCAGCAGCAAGAAAGTAAGGACTCTTTCCACGAATATCTGATGACTACTGAATTGAAGGTGAATCTCACTGGAGAAATATTGTGCGTCTTAAGAGTATTTTTGTGGACAACACATTGTTTTGTTAATTGTTAAACCAGAAGCTTAAGGGGGAAACACACTTATTTATCCCAGATGTATACTGAAAATCCAATGTACAAAATGAGGAATCTATTGAATATATGGGAAGGTAAGGTCTCATTAGGACTTTCTTTAAAAAGGCTTGGTAATAAAAGGGGGTACAGAGATAGTAAGGTTGGTAAGGGGTTGCCTTACACAAGACCAACCTGGCATCTCATATATTCCCCAGGCACTGCCAGGAGAAATTCCTGGGTGTGAAGCTAGGAGTAAGCCTTGAGCACCACAGGGTGTGCCCGCTCCCTCAAAACAGGAATGGCAATAGAATGTGTCTTCACACTTCACATTTATTAAATATTCTGCAGATTCTAAAATTAGTTATTTTATTTTATTTTTACTTTTTGGGTCACACTCGGCAATGCTCAGGGGGTTATTCCTGGCTCTGCACTCATAAATTAATCCTGGCAGTGCTTGGGGGACCATATGGGATGCCAGGGGAATCAAACCCGGGTCAGCTGCATACAAAGCAAATGCCCTACCTGCTGTGCTATTGCTCCAGCCCCCTAAAATTAGTTTTTTAAAATGGGTTAAAATTTCTCAACTCATTTCATGATTCAGTCCAAGACAAATGCCTTTCAAGAGATATGGATTAAAAGGAGAACAATGTAAGTGAGCGTTGGTGAAATACAATAGAAATTTACAGTTATAAGAATGCTAAAATGTAGATGAGGAGTGAGAACTTTGAGACACAAGATGATTGATAGAAAATAGTTACTTTTCAGTTTTCAGCAACCCAGCATCTCAGTCCTTTCATAACATCCTGCTTAAGTAGAGGGAATTGTCTCCCAGGTATGTTGTCCTGATAGCAGAGATTACATGCCTTTCTCTAAGGAAACTGAAAGGAATTCATTTGTCCTCTCTCTGGGGCATGGTACACAATCTGGACTCAATCAATCAGACTCACTGTCTAATAAATTGGAATGTTGAGCCAGTGCTGAAAGAGCATGAAAATTGGGACATCCCAGCAGGAGTCAAGGCAATGACTGAACAACTTCCTCTCTGCATGACTGTGGGTCTTGACTCTGGCTTCCCCTCGACTTCTGCTTCCCACTTCTGACTTGAGTAACTAAGAAGAAGGCCCAGGATCATTGAAAGAGAGCACAGAAAGTTTCTGCACACAGCAGAAACTTTTAAGTTTCTTGACGGTGGGAATGGGGATTTCAGAAAAGATTTGGTGGCTCCTGAAAATGCAGTGACTCCTGAAGGTGCAGTAACTTCTGAAGGTGCAGTGACTCCTGAAGGTCAGTAACTCCTAAAGATGCAGTGGTTCCTGAAGGTGCAGTGATTCCTGAAGGCGCGGTGACTCCTGAAGATGCATTGACTTCTGAAGGTACAGTGACTCCTGAAGGTGCAGTGACTCCTGAAGGTGCAGTGACTACTGAAGGTGCAGTGACTCCTGAAGGTGCAGTGACTACTGAAGGTACAGTGACTCCTGAAGGTACAGTGACTACTGAAGGTGCAGTGACTCCTGAAGGTGCAGTGACTACTGAAGGTGCAGTGACTCCTGAAGGTGCAGTGACTACTGAAGGTGCAGTGACTCCTGAAGGTGCAGTGACTACTGAAGGTACAGTGACTCCTGAAGGTACAGTGACTACTGAAGGTGCGGTGATTCCTGAAGGTACAGTAATTCCTGAAGATGCAGTGACTCCTGAAGGTGCAGTGACTCCTGAAGGCACGGTGACTCCTGAAGGTGCAGTAGCTCCCCTATGGCACGGGAATAGGATTAGAAAGATACTGATCTCTTCTGTCCCTCCGACAACACCCTGCCAGCCATACCCTCCCTGCCCCTAGTCTCCTGGTGCCTCCCATTGTCCCTGCCGAAGTCCAGGTGATGGGACTCTGGACCTGCTGCTGGTAGAAACGATTCATGAATGCACCCAGGCAGTGACCCCTGAGTGCAGACAGGGCTGCCCTGCCAGAAGAGCCACTCAAGGGCATGACTAAAAGTGCAGCTCTCTGAGGAGACTGGGCCTATGAGTTTCCTAATTGGCAATAAATCATTACGAATACACTAACTGGAAAAGAACATCAATTTTTCTTAGAGTTCGGGCATTAGAAATATAAAATCTGTTTCACTTTGCTCAAGTCAGGATGCCATCAAAGCTGGTCTGTTTTGAAGGTTTCAGAGGTGAATCTATTTCCTAGCCTTTTCAGCTGCCTGGAATTCCTTGCAGACACAGGTACACCCGGCAGAGCAGAAACCAGCTTTCCCGTTCTGCGCGCGGCCGCTCTTGTCCTTGCAATTCTCAAACTACCACAAATATTCTACCCATCCCTCTGAGAGAGCCCCACAAAGCAATGAGAATATAGTGCCCGCATGGCAGAGCCTGGCAAGCTGTCCGATGCGTGTTCGATATGCCAAACCCAGTAACAAAAATGTTTATTTTCCTGACCCCGAAAGAGCCCTTAATACGGCAGCAGTAAGAAAGGCAAACAAGCAGTGCCTGATAAAATCTCACGGCTGTCCTAGGCTGCCAAAACGAAGAAGGACTAAAATGACTGTCTGTACTTTCAATGCACGTACACTGGCAACGGAAGCATATATTGAGGATCTGATGCTGCAAGCAAGAAAGATCAAGTACGACATCATTGGTCTGACTGAGACGAGGAGGCGTCAGTCGCATCATGCTCTATTTGACACCGGAGAAGAATTGTTCCTTGGAACATGTGATGAAAGAGGCGTCGGTGGCATTGGTGTCCTTGTCAACACGAACATGGCTGTCAACATTGATTCATTTGAATGCCTAACAAACCGAATAGGACGATTACACTTGAGGAGATGTGGCCCACTGCCAGCAATTTCTATCTTCATTGTCTATGCACCAACATCCACATACAAAGAAGATGAAATTGAGAAATTCTACATGGAATTGGAGGAGTTCTATAAAAAAGATCACACCTTCTACAAGATCATAGTCGGTGATTTTAATGCCAAGATAGGACCGAGAAGATCGGCTGAAGAACTCCACATCGGGACCCATGGCCTAGAATGGAACGAACAGGGTGAGAGACTATCTGAGTTCATCATGTCCACCAAGACTATTCATGGGAACTCACAGTTTCAGAAGGCTGAAGCGAAACGTTGGACATGGGAATCTCCTGGTGGACAGTTCCACAATGAAATCGACCACATCATCTTCAATCGACGGTTTTGTCTGACCGATGTTGCTGTCGTCCCCAAATTCCAGACAGGATCGGACCACCGTCTCCTTCGTGCAAAATTCTACTTCCCCAACGGGGAGAAAAGGCTGCAAAGTTTAAGAAGAGAACTCCCAGAACGACCACCAACTGGGAACTCTTTAGCACCATTGCGGCAACATGGGAAGATACCATCATTGATGACATCGATGAAGAATACAACCGACTGGTTCAGCACCTCCATGATTGTGCAAAGAATGCCGAGAGAGAGAAAAACACAGAAGGACGCTTGTCTTCAGAAACTCTCGAGCTCATTCACCAACGTGGCAAGGCGCGAGCCTCAGGAGACCAAATGCTAACGTCCAAGCTTGCTAAACAGTGCAGAGAAGCGATAAAAGCAGACCTCAAAGACAGAAGAGCAGAAATACTGGAAGATGCAGCAGAAGCCGGGAAAAGTATTCGCACTGCCCGCCTGTCCTTCGCCAACTATAAGACCAAGATGACTGCCCTCCGACGCCCTGATGGATCTATCACATCTTCCAGAAAGGCAATGGAGAAGATTATCCAGGACTTCTACTCAAATCTTTTTGATAGCCACATCCACCTGCCCACATACCAAATTCCACAGGATGGATACGTCATTCCCAACGTTCTCCCTTCTGAAATAAGACATGCCATCTCATCGGTAAAGAAGGGAACAGCACCAGGCCCAGACAAAGTCAGACCCGAACATCTGAAGAATCTGCCATCGGTGCTCATCAGTACACTAGCTCGGCTCTTCACACGCTACCTGTCCGAATGCAAGGTGCCCTCCCAATGGAAAACCAGCAGGACAGTTCTACTGTTCAAGAAGGGAGACATTCATGACATCGGCAACTATCGCCCCATCTGCCTGTTGTCTGTCATCTACAAGCTGTTTACACGAGTCATCCTGAACAGGATTAGCAGAACACTAGATGAAGGTCAACCATGCGAGCAAGCAGGTTTCCGGAAAGGATTCAGCACAATCGACCATATCCACACAGTAACCAAGCTCATTGAGGTTTGTAGGGAGTACAAGATGCCGCTCTGTCTCACGTTCATTGATTTACAGAAAGCCTTTGATTCTGTGGAAACTGAAGCAGTCATCGAAGCCCTAGTCAAACAGGGTGTTCAAACCCAATACATCAAGATCCTTCGTGAGCTGTATTATGGATTCACCACCAGGATCTCACCATTCTACAAAGAAGTGATCATTGATGTCAAAAAGAGGGGTTCGACAGGGTGATACCATCTCACCAAAACTCTTCAGTGCCACCCTCGAGAACATCATGAGACAATTAGAATGGGAAGGAATGGGAGTGAAGATAGATGGTCGGCAACTACACCACCTCCGCTTCGCTGATGACATCGTTCTAATAACACCAAACATTAGCCAAGCGGCACAAATGCTGGCTGACTTTGACCGAGAATGTGGAAAGGTAGGTCTACAGCTGAATCTGAAGAAAACTATGTTCATGAGAAATGAACTAGTTCCAGAGGCCCCATTCTCTCTCAATGGAACAAACATCTCTGAATGCAGCAGTTATGTGTACCTAGGTCGAGAAGTCAACATGATGAATGACCTAAAACCTGAGCTGCGCAGGAGGAAGAGAGCGGCATGGAATGCCTTCAAAGGCATCGAAGAAATAGCTAAAAGGACAAAGAACCTCCGGCTCCGGGCACATCTCTTTGACTCCACCGTTCTCCCTGCATTAACATACGCCTCAGAGACCTGGGCCCTACGAAAGCAGGATGAGAATGCTATTCGGGTCTCCCAGAGAGGAATCGAAAGAGCTATGCTTGGAATATCACGCCTCACTCAAGTGAGAGAAGGAATCGGAGTTCTGACCTCCGTCGCTATTCCAGAATCAGGGACGCTGTCTCGTTTGCCAAGGCATCGAAAATCAGATGGGCTGGACATGTAATGCGATTTGGAGACAACCGCTGGACTAGAGCCGTTACCGACTGGATCCCACGGGATGTCAAAAGATCACGTGGCCGCCCACCTACAAGATGGTCAGACTTCCTTATTAAGACCCTGAAGGAACGGTTTGAGGCTCTTCATATTCCTGAATCAACCAGATGCCATTGGGCTACATTGGCACGTGATAGGTCCAATGGAAATGTTACTGGCGCCCGCTCGAGCAAATCGATGAGTAACGGGATTCAAGTGATCAAGTGATCAAGTGATCAAGTGATCAAGTGAATTCCTTGACGTGCGACCCCCTTCCTCAAACTGTTGCTAAATTTTGCTCAGTTGCTATTATCACTTTAGCTGACTCTTATCTTCCACCTCGATCTTATCTGACTCTGTAATTACATAGAACCCACCTGGATAATTCAGGATACTTTCTCCAACCTGAAATACCTAATATAATCCATACATGCAACATCTCTCTTGCCTTATAAGGTAACATTCTCAACGTCCAGGAACTTCAGGGACTGTTATTCAGTCTACCACCTGGTGAATATTTGGAGTTGAATCAAACTGCATGGAGTTACTTGCAATAGACACCTAATTTACAGTCTGTGTCCTGAGATCCTGCTCACCACAGTCAAATAAGACATGTCTCACCTTGCATTTGCACTGTGCCATTGCAGAGCTGGCAACAGAGAAGAGAAGGAAGTTGGAATCAGACTATCGGGGAAGTATCAGAGCAAACACATTTACGTAGGCCTCCTAAAGGCTTAGCGCCAGGGGACAGAACCACATGCAAGCCCAACCTCTTAGCTGAATTTCTTTATGCATCCAGATGGGCTGTGGCATGTAAATATGCACTATGAAACAGGTGTGAGAGATATGCAGAAAAATTTCTTCCATATGAAAGCCAAGAGGTGCTGTTTTGTGTGAACATGACTAATAAAAAAGTAATCCACACTGTTTAGTAATCTTGTAAATTTGTAATCCAAGGCCCTAGGGTTGTCATTGTTCAATACAATCTATTTCCCCCTTTTTGTCTTTCTCATTTAAGTAAATAAATAAAAATATACACTAGGGGACTCATCTGGTGTTGAAGAGAATGCAAAGGCAGACTAGAGGTAACATGTGGATGGTAGTGGAAAGTACTGGGCACGTAGATTGTGGCGGAGTGAGGGGCACATAACATTGCACACCAAACACTATACACTTTAACACTTTTGAAGCCATGTCACCTAAGCTAAAATTAAAAAAAAAATAATTTAAATATTGGGGCTCAGAAGTGATAGAGAAAAAGAAAGAGGGGAAATGTATTACATATGATAAAACAAACAAGAAAGAAATCAGGTAATTGAGCCAAAGAAGATGTCACTTATATAATAAGTGACTTATTCAGTCCCAAGAAAGAAAAAATCTGTCATTTGTATCACATGGAAGGACTATGAGGACATGATGCTAAATGAAACAAGTCAAATACAAATAATATTTATCATTTATATGTAGAATCTAAAAATTCCAAACTCCTATAAATATCTAGAATTGTGGTTTCAGGGGTGGATGGGGCTGGGGTTGGGGAGAGCAGATGTTGGTCAAAAGATACAAACTTCCAATTATAAGATGAGTAAACTCTTGAGAAATAAAGAAGAGCGCTGTGATTATAGTTAATAATAATGTATTACATACTTAAAAATTATTGGAGAATAGATTTTAAATATTCTCAACATAAAAAAAGAAAATTGTAACTTCAACAGGGGATAGTTAACACCATGATAATAATCAGCAATATGAGTGGCTTTAATCATTCCACTGCACATCTCGATTTTACACAATGTTTTATGTTACTTATGTCTCAGTGAAGGTAAAAATAAATTCTTTGTGTGTAACAAAAGGACAAAAATAATCCAAAGTTAACACGGCATGAAAGAAAATACCTTAGCCTGGTAGGGCTGAAACTTGAGATTCTTAGATAAAAGGAATATGGAAAATGTAAGTTTTAATTATGAACAAACATCTGCAGGATACGGGATTTATTTATTTATTTTTGTTTTTAGATTTTTGGGTCACACCCAGTGTTGCTTTGGCTCTGCACTCAGGAATTCCTCCTGGTGGTGCTCGGGGACCGTGTGGGATACCAGGGATGGAACCCCAGTCTGCTGTGTGCAAGGCAAACACCTACCCACTGTGCTATTGTTGTGGTCCATGGAGTTAATAATTTTTATTGTTCAATTTATCCCTCCAAAGATACACTATTCGTCAATGATTCACAAAGAATCCCCCTTGGATTTATTAACGCCCAAGCTTACATCATGGCCTCAAGGCTGAGATAATTATTTTATTGTAGTCAAAGCCAAGGCAATAGCCTCAACTTTCTAATATAACTGTAACACAAAGAGAATATGATAAAGAGATGATAGTATAAAAACATAGAATTAATACATATGTGCAAAGTATAAAAGGTTTCATGAACGTGGGATAGTACAAGTATGTCATGTTTGAGAATTTAGTAGCAAAACTAAGATTTGTGTTTTGATTTAAATTTAAATTTAAATGTGATTTTCGGTTTAAGTGTGATTTAAATGTGATTTTCGGTTTAAATGTAATTTAAATGTGATTTTCGGTTTAAATGTGATTTAAGCAAACAAAAAAAAAAAAACTTAAGAAACAGAGGTTAGCCTGTAAGCACTGTAATACTGTTGAAAAGAACTTTTAATTGATACATTACAAAAGTTTGTAACTTCTTGAAGGCAGTGCTACTTTTTATTGTGTTCCTGCCTACTTAGGCACCTGAATGGTCTAAGAAGAAAAGGAATGATAAATACTATAAATTTCACTCACATGTAAGAAAAGAAAGCCATAAATAAACACTTCTTGGAACATAAGAACAAAATAGTGGTAATCAGAGAGAGAAGAGAAGAGAGGGATGGGTAAATTGGGGGAAAGAGATCAATTGTGTCAGGGTGGATTTGTGGCAGAAAGCATAAAACAGTATATACAAATATGGATTTGTAATCCCATGTAAGAGTGGAGTTGCGGCAGAAAACATAATACAGTGTATACAAATACGGATCTGTGATCCCATGTACTAGATAGAGTCCATCCACTGTAATAAGCCAAGTTTACTTCAATAAGAAATTCCAAAATAAACATGCAATAAAATATTATCATTTTTACTAATGAAGATTAACTGTTAAAAGGGATGTGATTAAGGATATGTAAGATTCACTGTAGCATTTTCTGTGCTCCGCTACCCCAGAACACCAGAACACTCTGCTGGCAGATTACAAAACCAGTATGTGGAAGCTCTTGGGCTGGATTAGCCTGAAGTCCTTGGGAGAAGAAGCAATTTAACGAGGATTGCAAAAACGGAGGTTTCAAGGAGACAGCCTAAAAGCACGGCTTTTCATGTTGGGGAAAGCTGCGAATCTTGCTTCACCTTTTCAGCTCGTCCCGTTACCACATAGCCTCTGCACTCAGTTGTTCTGTTACTCTCCCTCCTGCATGAATTTGTTTGATAGGCTTTCTGGCTGTTCTGAAAATTTGGTTCTGAATTTCTCTACTTTCGCATGGGGCACACTTTATTATAACTCCATTTGGAGGGCTTGAAATCTGTTTGCTTTTCAGTTTTCCTATGAAGTCTGTAGGATATTGATTCGCTTTTGCATCTATCCATCTCTTCAATTTTGTAACCTGCTTGTGGAGCTTCTTGGCATTGTTGCCTTTTTACCATTTTCCTCCTGCCCAGTCTTCGACATTTTGCTTTGTTCTAGAACTCAATCTTTTAGGAAGTACTTTGTGAGATTGTGTGTTGATGACATTAGGTGAATGTGAATATCATTTGTGTTGCGAGTCAAAAGAAGACTGCACTTGTGTATTGTGAAGTAATGCAAGGGGAACAAACTACGGATGATGGCAGGGCTGAACTGACAAGATTCTCTTCTGATTTCCAAGTCAGCCAGGAAAACAAATCTGGACTAAAATAGGCAGAATGGAGCTGAAAGGCATCCTATTACCTGAACATTAGGGCAGCAAGCTAATCAATCTCAAACAGCCCCGCCAGCTCACATTTTCCAGGTCATCTGTCTTATCACTCCATTGTGTAACTCCGGGACAATTTATAGCCTGCTCATGATTACTTTTGTGTTTATGTTTTTCAGAGTGTGAGCTGAAAACTCTAATTCAGTCCATTTTTCTGAGTACCTCATTGTGAATGTCTTCTCCTTTATTTTATTTTTATTAAAAACACCATGATTTACTAACTTGTTCAATACATAGTCATTTCAGGTATTTAGTGTTTCTGCACCAGCATGTGACCTACCCTCTACCAGTGCCCCCTAACCCCACCCCCATCCCCAACGCTTCCCTCAGGCACATAACAATTTACTTTATATTACTTGCTCCAGCAAAAAACTTTAAGAAATGGCAAATAATAGAATGATCAGAAAATAAATCAATTGCAATTGCTCTATGATTTTAGCCTACATAAATAAGGAAAATACAACTGTTTAATATAATAACATGCTTATTCTCATTTGTATGAGTTCTCAAAGCTAGACTCTAAAGTATATTGCATTAATTTATTTTATATTTGAATCTCATTATGATAATAATTATCCCTTACCTTTTAATAAAACTTTTAAAGAAACTCTATGCTAATATATGTTGGAGCTTACATGAAACAGGTAAAACCTACTTATGTAAATTTCCCCCTACACTTTATATAAACCCTGTGGTTTGCAAAGTTGTTCATGATGATTTGTTATAGACATTCCATTTTCCAATACCAAAATCTCATCACCATTATCACCTTCTGTCATCATTATCTCCGATTTTCTCAACCACCCCTCAAACTCTTCCCCATAGTAGGCCCACAGTAATGTATTATATATTGTTTGTTATCCATAAATTGCTAACAGAATGATAAAAAATATTTCCTTAGAAGGAAATTAGTGTAAATTGTTGTATCTCACTATGGAGACAGTAGGTCCTTGTATGAGGATTACTAAGATGTTAAGGTTAAGCCTCTGTGTTACTGTTTGGTTAGTCAAGATTGGCTGCCTTCTGTGTTACATCCGATCCAAATGTGGAGTGCTGCCCTGAATTATCAGTGCTGGGGAATTTGGAGACGTTGCTCCAGGAAATCCAGAATTTTTGACCGGGTGGTACAGCTGGAGTTAAATTTTTAACTGGGCAGCGGCTTTGGGGTGAGGATGTGACTGCGAGGGGCTTCTGGAAATATAAGAAGGTGGGAGGAGGTAGCCCATTCTGACTCTGAGAGAGCCCAGAGATTTCAGTTTCAAAGACCCACATACCTGAGTTTTCCAGCCGGTTAATTTTGGGGTGAGGCTCAGCTAGGTCAGAAGATGGTGAAGTTCTGCAGTGAGGGAGCGAGGCTGCTGGGCTCTGTTGTGGATTGTGTGGCCTCTCCACAGGATCCCGGGTGTCTCAGCCATGCACAGGTGTCAGAATGGTTTTTGGCAGCTGTTTGATCTCTTTTGAGATTTACTAATAATCTAAGTAAATCTGGAGCAAAGCCAGAGAATGAGCTTACATGGCGCAGGCGGGGTTTGTGGACTGTCTTTTCCTTTTCTTGACTTATTTTATGATGGGGAATTAACTGCTTTTAGCATTCTTTAGCAGGCTCTAGTTTGACATTCACTTGAAATTGATTAAAAAAATACAAAAATATAGAACGAATGACAAGGTATCAGGTACATTTGCTTCATTCTAGTTCTCCAGCTGAGAAAAATCAATCCACGGTATTTCCACACATTAAGGACCCCTCATCTATGTGCTAGAATATTGAGCCGCTGTTTTTCCACAAACAGCTGCTTGGGACGTCCACAGTAGTTCAAAAGCTACACTAACAAAATTATCAATCCAGGTAATTGAGAGGGATGTTTTCTTTGGTAAAGCTTATACTTTTTGTTAAAAAAGTTAAGGGTGTAGCTAGAAAATAATTTTCAGTCTTAAAAAAAATTGCAGTGGCAAAGGAAATTGATTACTAAAAAAAATCTTCTGAAACCTAAAATTGTTATTCTTGTCATTAGCGGTGGTAAAGACTGAATCATTTTCCATTAAATTCATTATTATTAATGAATTAATAATATTTACTTATTATTTGGTTGCATTTCCTAGCTCCTAGGAGAGGTTAAAAGACTACTGTAATTAAGAGGAAGTGAGAAGTATCACTCGGGCCAAGCAATTTGGAATTGAGGTGCTTTTTCTGTGCATTCTCTTTTCCTCCATGATAGAGGATCCCTTAGTTGACCAAAGCTGGAGAAAAGTGGCAGAACTGTTACTTTAAAGTATCTGGAGTCCTTGTGGAATTCCCTACTGATACTTATTAGAGCTTAATATAGACAATAAAATTATTTATTATGCAAAGTCACTAAGACTTTGAGATCTTTACTGCAGTTATCTGATTAAAATTTTGGACAAGTTGGGCCGGAGCGATAGCCCAGCAGGTAGGGCATTTGCCTCTGCACTCCGGCCGGCCCGTGCTGGCCCGGGTTCTATCCTCGGCATCCCATATGGTCACCCGAGCACCTCCAGGAGTAATTCCTGAGCACAGAGCCAGGAGAAACCCCTGAGCATTGCCGGGTGTGACCTAAAAAAGGAAAAAAATAATATTAAGACCTACATAGAAAAAAAATCAGTGAATGCTGATTCTTGCTTAATATTCTAGATGTCCTTAAAAGTTTCAGTATTTTTCTCTGATTTCTTTCGTTCTATCTTTTAAACAAAGACTAAAACACATCTATTCAAGACTTTATGGAAAAAGATATCTAGACATACAGATAAAATTTATTCTGAATTTACTGTATAATCAAATGTTTTTTCTCTCTCAACCTCTAAGAATAGGCACTAAATGAGCAGGATCACTAAGAACTAAGCCACAACCAATCATAGATGGATGCAAATTAAAACCAAAATAAGATGATATTTCATACTCATTAAGATGTCTTTTATTTAAAAAATCACATAGAAAATGCAAAGTGTCGGTAGGGATGGTAGATAAATTGGAACTCCTGTGCATTACTGGTAGGAATGTCAACTGCCATTGCACTGTGAATTTGCACAACTACAGAGGAGAGAGACACCTTGGAAAATACAGTTCTTTGCACTGTATTCTCTTTACCCTGTAGCTATTCTGCCATCTACACCTGATACTTCATCAAATTTGTCCTCCTGCTTCCAACCCACTGTTTACTATGAGCGAGTTGTAAAATATTTACTATGAGGGATAATCTAGTATTTGTTCTCCCCAATCTTACTTGACATCACCCCTTTTGGCTACATTCAAGCAAAAGACAATAATTTATTGTTATTGTGGCAGAGTGGTATTAGCATGTATATGCAACATCTGGCACTTGGGTCGCTTGATCATATCTTGGCTATTGTAAGTAGTGCTGCAATGAACATGTGTTAACATGCAGTACTTTATTTTTAAGTAAAGGAGTGAAGACAAAAACCCCTTGGACTTTAGTGCGTTATTGAGATTATAAGTGGGTGAGTAGCAAGGGGGTGGAAGGAAGAGAGCAAACTAGAAGTGACAGACAGCATGATCGTGCTGAAGGGTTCTGGGCACACTTGCTGGTGCTGAAGGGACAATAATTGTGCTCATCACAAGCGCAAGCATAAGTGCTACTATAATCATATTATCCCAAGTACTATTTAGAAAAATATATACTCTGTAGTTATCTTAGTAGTGAGAAATATAATAAGAATACTCAAACAATTGGGGGCTGGGCGATAGCCCAGTGGTAGGGCGCTTGCCTTGCATGCGTGCGGCCAGCCTGTGCCGCCTGGGTTCGATCCCTGGCATCCCATATGGTCCCCTAGCACTGCCAGGAGTAATTCCTGAGTGCAAAACCAGGATTAACCCCTTAGCATTGCCGGGTGTAACCCAAAAGAAAAAAAAAAAAATACTCAAACAATTGATCACAGCACTATGTACATAAATGAAGAAAAAATCCCATTGATTTACCCATTAAAGAATTATACTATTTAAAAGCCCTAGCATTGTTGCTAACCCCTCCCCCAAATAATATTGTAGCACTAATAGCATTTTTAGAGATAAACATTGATAAGAGTAGTTACACAGTTTGCTCGCCTCCCAAAGGTAGCCAAAATACTATGTGGGCAGAGATTGTTGAATGTAAGCAAAGATATGTTTCCAAAATATAGCATAAGAAAGAAAGCCAGAAACTTTCCAGTGGATAGTTTCCACCAGATGAGCAGCGCAGACCTCAGCAGCGTGCCTGTGGCACCAGGGAGGATTCACTCAGCTCTGGGGGTTTGCTTCCCATAAACCAATAACCACAGACTTATCATAAGTAAAGCAACAGATCAGTCAATACTGGGAAACATGCTACAAAATACCTAATTCACACACAATTTTCCAGGACGTGGACAGCAGAGGGTATGAGGCTGAGTGAAGTCTGTTGAAAGGAAAGAGACAGAGAGACACTGAGTTCTTCATTGGTGGTTGCCAAAGGCCATTGTGGGAGGCAACAAACAGCCATGGGGTGCATGACTGGAGAGCTGGTCCAGAGAACTTATTTTGTGGGGGTAGGGTGCCTCAATGGGAGGGGTCCTTGAGACCTTGGTCGTGAGATGTGGGCACCCTGGTGGTCAGTGTGGTGTTGAGACAATCTATGCATGAAATCAGCATCAACAGTATTGTAAATCACAGTACCTCAATAAATACTAAAAAAAAGGCATCTTTTCCTTATAAACTGCCAAGACCAAGATAATATTTTTAAGAATACAAAACCCAGGAACTGAAACTATAGCACAGTGCATAGGGTGTTTGCCTTGTGTGCAGCCAACCTGTGTTCAATCCCTGGCCTCCCATATGTCCCTGAGCACTTCCAAGAGTAATTCCTGAGTGCAAAGTCAGGAGTAACCCCTGAGAGTTGCCGGATATGACCCAAAACTCAATCAATCAATCAATCAATCACTATCTTTCCATTCATCATCTATTTGCTAGAGCAGGCACCAGTAATATCTCCATATGTCCTGTCTCATGCTAGTAGAACCCAGGGGCATCTGCTTGCTCCAGGAACATAAAGAGCCTCAAACCATTATATTAGGTCATAGGAATGACCTAATATAAATGTTACTGGTATTTGGCATATCAAATACCAGACCGAGCAGCTTGCCAGGCTTGCCGTGCGGGTGGCATACACTTGTAGTCACCTCTAAATAAAGCATTTATTGATGAACTGTGCGGCCGCAAGCGGCCGCGCAAGCCAGGCTGTGATAGTCTGGTCTGCTGGGTGGAGTTCTGACTAGAGGGAAGTCCAGATGTGGAAAACGGTGGCCCCCATGGAGTGGGGGTCGTCTAACTTGTTGTGAGGCTCTGCTGGGGTGGTAGGCCAGGGCTAGAATCGCCATGCCTCCCGGGCGCCTCATGAGCGGCTGGGCACAGGAGAGCAAGGAGCAGCTCTGCCCCATGTCTGTGAGTCTCTGGTTCAGAAAAAAACAGATTGATTGAAAAAAAGCAATCAATCAATCAATTAAAATAAAAATACAAAACCCAAAAGCAAGGTATAAAGAAAAAGCTCTCTCTGGAAGACAAGAAGAAACTCAGGAAACAACAGAACGCAATGTGGTATTCCAGATTACATGCAGGACAGGGAAAGAACTTGAAGGGAAAACTGCTGGACTCTCAATAAGATTAGTATTCACTTAATCCCTGTGTGTCAATACTAGTTTATTGCTACAAGGCTTTTGAGGAAGCTGCTCGTCCACACCTTCTATTTCCATCCTCCACTGCTGCATTACGTAGCTAAGCCCTTAATGGATTTTCAGCCTCCCACAGCCCTGACTGCAGACCAACGCCTCCAATCTAAACTGGCATGAGCCAAAATTCCTAATTGGTCACTGCTACTGATTCCCTGAAGAGTCCTGAGATTCATCACCAATGTAGTTAGGTTTTTTGACTTTAGGATTCTTACCTGGTCTAAACTATGAAAGTCAAGGAGAGATTCTGTTAGCCGTCATGGTTTTGGTTTAGCTCAGAGCAGGCTTTTTGTCTATTCTATTGTTAACTTTCCATCTCTATGCAGTTGCTCATATCCCCCAGTTGTTCTAGATAATTAAACAATTTCAGGAATGGGAAAGGTGGCCTCCAAACAGTGCTCAGGAGACCAGGTGGCTTGTCCTGGAGATTCTTGGCCATCCACACCAATGGCCAATGTGAGGGCCCTGAAGACATGTTGCTGGTCAGACCCTGTGGTGCTGGGTATACCTGGTCAGCCCAGTGGTGCCTAAGTCCTCCATCACTGTCCCAGAGCTGTCTTAGTCAGGGACCACGTGGTACCCAGATCTTTGAGCCACCCAAATACAAGGCATTAAAACTTAACCCTTGTACTTTCTCTCTGGTCCTATATTGAAACAATTTTATAATGATCTAGATTCGATTACATATATTCATTGATCACTTGATCACTTGATCACTTGAATCCCGTTATTCATCGATTTGCTCGAAAGCGGGTGCCAGTAACTTTCCATTGGACCCTATCATGTGCCAATGTAGCCCAATGGCATCTGGTTGATTCAGGAATATGAAGAACCTCAAACCGTTCCTTCCAGGGTCTTTACAAGGAAGTCTGACCATCTTGTAGGTGGGCGGCCACGTGATCTTTTGACATCCCGTGGGATCCAGTCGGTAATGGCTCTAGTCCAGCGGTTGTCTCCAAATCGCATTACATGTCCAGGCCATCTGATTTTCGATGCCTTGGCAAACGAGACAGCATCCCTGATTCTGGAATAGCGACGGAGGTCAGAACTCCGATTCCTTCTCTCACTTGTTTGAGGCATGATATTCCAAGCATAGATCTTTCAATTCCTCTCTGGGAGACCCGAATAGCATTCTCATCCTGCTTTCGTAGGGCTCAGGTCTCTGAGGCGTATGTTAATGAAGGGAGAACGGTGGAGTCAAAGAGATGTGCCCAGAGCCGGAGGTTCTTTGTCCTTTTTAGCTATTTCTTCAATGCCTTTGAAGGCATTCCATGCCGCTCTCTTCCTCCTCGCGCAGCTCAGGTTTTAGGTCGTTCATCATGTTGATTTCTCGACCTAGGTACACATAACTGCTGCATTCAGAGATGTTTGTTCCATTGAGAGTGAATGGGGCCTCTGGAACTAGTTCATTCTTCATGAACATAGTTTTCTTTAGATTCAGCTGTAGACCTACCTTTCCACATTCTCGGTCAAAGTCAGCCAGCATTTGTGCCGCTTGGCTAATGTTTGGTGTTACTAGAACAATGTCATCGGCGAAGCGGAGGAGGTGTAGTTGCCGACCATCTATCTTCACTCCCATTTCTTCCCATTCTAATTGTTGCATGATGTTCTCGAGTGTGGCACTGAAGAGTTTTGGTGAAATGGTATCACCCTGTTGAACCCCTCCTTTCACATTAATGATCACTTCTTTGTAGAATGGTGAGATTCTGGTGGTGAATCCGTAATACAGCTCACGAAGGATCTTGATGTATTGGGTTTGAACACCCTGTTTGGCTAGGGGCTTCGATGACTGCTTCAGTCTCCACAGAATCAAAGGCTTTCTGTAAATCAATGAACGTGAGACAGAGCGGCATTTTGTATTCCCAACAAACCTCAATGAGCTTGGTTACCGTGTGGATATGGTCGATTGTGCTGAATCCTTTCCGGAAGCCTGCTTGCTCGCATGGTTGTCCTTCAGCTAGTGTTCTGCTAATCCTGTTCAGGATGACTCGTATAAACAGCTTGTAGATGACGGACAAAAGGCAGATGGGGCGATAGTTGCCAATGTCGTGAATGTCTCCCTTCTTGAACAGTAGAACTGTCCTGCTGGTTTTCCATTGGGAGGGCACCTTGCATTCAGACAGGTAGCGTGTGAAGAGCCGAGCTAGTGTACTGATGAGTACCGACGGCAGATTCTTCAGGTGTTCAGGTCTGACTTTGTCTGGGCCTGGTGCCGTTCCCTTCTTTACTGATGAGATGGCATGTCGGATTTCAGAAGGGAGAACGTTGGGAATGACATATCCATCCTGTGGAATTTGGTATGTGGGCAGGTGGATGTGGTTATCAAAGATATTTGAGTAGAAGTCCTGGATAATTTTCTCCATTGCCTTTCTGGAAGATGTGATAGATCCATCCAGGGCGTCAGGAGGGCAGTCATCTTGGTCTTATAGTTGGCAAAGGACAGGCGGGCAGTGCGAATGCTTTTCCCGGCTTCTGATGCATCTTCCAGTATTTCTGCTCTTCTGTCTTTGAGGTCTTCTTTTATCGCTTCTCTGCACCGTTTAGCAAGCTTGGATGTTAGCATTGGTCTCCCTGAGGCTCATGCCTTACCACGTTGGCGAATGAGCTTGAGAGTTTCTGAAGACAGGCGTCCTTTTGTGTCTTTCTCTCTCTCGGCATTCTTTGCACAATCATGGAGGTGCTGAACCAGTCGGTTGTATTCTTCATCGATGTCGTCAATGATGGTATCTTCCCATGTTGCTGCAATGGTGCCAAAGAGTTCCCAGTTGGTGGTCATTCTGGGAGTTCTCTTCTTAAACTTTGCAGCCTTTTCTCCCCGTTGCGGGAAGTAGAATTTTGCACGAAGGAGACGGTGGTCCCGTCCTGTTTGGAATTTGGGGACGACAGCTACATCGGTCAGACAAAACCGTCGATTGAAGATGATGTGGTCAATTTCATTGTGAAACTGTCCGCCAGGAGATTCCCATGTCCAACGTTTGGCTTCAGCTTTCTGGAACTGTGAATTCCCATGAATGGTCTTGATGGACATGATGAACTCAGATAGTCTCTCACCCTGTTCATTCCATTCTAGGCCATGGGTCCCGATTGGAGTTCTTCAGCCGATCTTCTCGGTCCTATCTTGGCATTAAAATCACCGACTATGATCTTGTAGAAGGTGTGATCTTTTTTTACAGAACTCCTCCAATTCCATGTAGAATTTCTCAATTTCATCTTCTTTGTATGTGGATGTTGGTGCGTAGACAATGAAGATAGAAATTGCTGGCAGTGGGCCACATCTCTTCAAGTGTAATCGCCCTATTCGGTTTGTTAGGCATTCAAATGAATCAATGTTTACGGCCATGTTCGTGTTGACAAGGACACCAATGCCACCGATGCCTCTTTAGTCGCATGTTCCAAGGAACAATTCTTCTCCGGTGTCAAATACAGCATGATGCAACTGACACCTCCTCGTCTCAGTCAGACCAATGATGTCGTACTTGATCTTTTTTGCTTGCAGCATCAGATCCTCAATATATGCTTCCGATGCCAGTGTACGTGCATTTAAAGTACAGACAGTCATTTTAGTCCTTCTTCGTTTTGGCAGCCTGGGATGGCTATGAAATTTTGTCAGGCACTGCTTGTTTGCCTTTCTTACTGCTGCCGTATTAAGGGCTCTTTCGGGTCAGGAAAATAAACATTTCTGTTACTGGATTTGGCATATCGAACACGCATCGGACAGCTTGCCAGGCTCTGCCATGCAGGCGCTATGTTCTTATTACTTTGTGGGACTCTCTCAGAGGGGTGGGTTGAATATTTACGGTAATTTGGAGGTAAATCGCGCTGTGCAACAGGGAAAGCTGGTTTCTGCTCTGCCGGGTGTACCTGTGTCTTAGGCTCAAGCATTCCTGCGCTTGAAATACTCTCCTCTGAAGGGCGGGTCTCTGCGTGGTGGATCCTTGTAGGCTGGGTTTCTGACAAGCCAGGCTGGAGACTGGATTAATCTGCAGGCTGGAGACTGGATTAGTCTGATGGGTGGAGATCTTACCTGCTGCAGAGTGTGGATTGTGAAGATCGCTGCCAGCAAGGTGTGGGGGTTTCTCTGGGCTCCTCCGAGGCTCCATCGGGATGGTGGACTCAGGTCGGAAGTTGCCTCGTGGTCCATGGAATGCAGGGGGCTCAAGGGA
>JAJIBD010021541.1:0-17790 GCA_021461705.1 Cryptotis parvus
TCTATAGACACAGGTACACCCGGCAGAGCAGAAACCAGCTTTCCCCGTTGAACCCCCCCTGCATTCCGTGGACCACGAGAGCAACTTCCGACCGAGTCCACCATCCCGATGGAGCCTCGGAGGAGCCCAGAGAAACCCCCCACACCTTGCTGGCAGCGATCTGTGTCACAATCCACACTCTGCAGCTGGTAAGATCTCCCCCAGCATATTAATCCAGTCTCCAGCCCACAGATTAATCCAGTCTCCAGCCCAGCTTGTCAGAAACCCAGCCTACAAGGGACCCGCCCTGCAGAGACCCGCCCTTCAGAGGAGAGTATTTCAAGCCCAGGAATGCTTGAGCCTAAGACACAGGTACACCCGGCAGAGCAGAAACCAGCTTTCCGTTGCTTGCGACGGCTGTGCGGCTCCGCATTACCTCCAAATTACCACAAATATTCTACCCACCCCTCTGAGAGGCCCCACAAAGTAATGAGAATATAGTGCCCGCATGGCAGAGCCTGGCAAGCTGTCCGATGCGTGTTCGATATGCCAAATCCAGTAACAAAAATGTTTATTTTCCTGACCCCGAAAGAGCCCTTAATACGGCAGCAGTAAGAAAGGCAAACAAGCGGTGCCTGATAAAATTTCACGGCTGTCCTAGGCTGCCAAAGCGAAGAAGGACTAAAATGACTGTCTGTACTTTCAATGCACGTACACTGGCATCGGAAGCATATATTGAGGATCTGATGCTGCAAGCAAGAAAGATCAAATGCGACATCATTGGTCTGACTGAGACGAGGAGGCGTCAGTCGCATCATGCTGTATTTGACACGGGAGAAGAATTGTTCCTTGGAACATGTCGATGGAAGAGGCGTCGGTGGCGTTGGTGTCCTTGTCAACACGAACATGGCTGTCAACATTGATTCATTTGAATGCCTAACAAACCGAATAGGACGATTACACTTGAGGAGATGTGGCCCACTGCCAGCAATTTCTATCTTCATTGTCTATGCACCAACATCCACATACAAAGAAGATGAAATTGAGAAATTCTACATGGAATTGGAGGAGTTCTATAAAAAAAGATCACACCTTCTACAAGATCATAGTCGGTGATTTTAATGCCAAGATAGGACCGAGAAGATCGGCTGAAGAACTCCACATCGGGACCCATGGCCTAGAATGGAGACGAACAGGGTGAGAGACTATCTGAGTTCATCATGTCCACCAAGACTATTCATGGGAACTCACAGTTCCAGAAGGCTGAAGCGAAGCGTTGGACATGGGAATCTCCTGGCGGACAGTTCCACAATGAAATTGACCACATCATCTTCAATCGGCGGTTTTGTCTGACCGATGTTGCTGTCGTCCCCAAATTCCAGACAGGATCGGACCACCGTCTCCTTCGTGCAAAATTCTACTTCCCGCAACGGGGAGAAAAAGCTGCAAAGTTTAAGAAGAGAACTCCCAGAGCGACCACCAACTGGGAACTCTTTGGCACCATTGCGGCAACATGGGAAGATACCATCATTGATGACATCGATGAAGAATACAACCGACTGGTTCAGCACCTCCATGATTGTGCGGAGAATGCCAGAGAGAGAGAAAAGACACAAAAGGACGGCTTGTCTTCAGAAACTCTTGAGCTCATTCGCCAGCGTGGCAAGGCGCGAGCCTCAGGAGACCAAATGCTAACGTCCAAGCTTGCTAAACAGTGCAGAGAAGCGATAAAAGCAGACCTCAAAGACAGAAGAGCAGAAATACTGGAAGATGCAGCAGAAGCCGGGAAAAGTATTCGCACTGCCCGCCTGTCCTTCGCCAACTATAAGACCAAGATGACTGCCCTCCGAGCGCCCTGATGGATCTATCACATCTTCCAGAAAGGCAATGGAGAAGATTATCCAGGACTTCTACTCAAATCTCTTTGATAGCCACATCCACCTGCCCACATACCAAATTCCACAGGATGGATATGTCATTCCCAACGTTCTCCCTTCTGAAATCCGACATGCCATCTCATCGGTAAAGAAGGGAACAGCACCAGGCCCAGACAAAGTCAGACCCGAACATCTGAAGAATCTGCCGTCGGTACTCATCAATACACTAGCTCGGCTCTTCACACGCTACCTGTCCGAATGCAAGGTGCCCTCCCAATGGAAAACCAGCAGGACAGTTCTACTGTTCAAGAAGGGAGACATTCACGACATCGGCAACTATCGCCCCATCTGCCTGTTGTCTGTCATCTACAAGCTGTTTACACGAGTCATCCTGAACAGGATTAGCAGAACACTAGATGAAGGACAACCATGCGAGCAAGCAGGTTTCCGGAAAGGATTCAGCACAATCGACCATATCCACACAGTAACCAAGCTCATTGAGGTTTGTAGGGGAGTACAAGATGCCACTCTGTCTCACGTTCATTGATTTACAGAAAGCCTTTGATTCTGTGGAGACTGAAGCAGTCATCGAAGCCCTAGCCAAACAGGGTGTTCAAACCCAATACATCAAGATCCTTCGTGAGCTGTATTGCGGATTCACCACCAGGATCTCACCATTCTACAAAGAAGTGATCATTGATGTCAAAGAGGGGTTCGACAGGGTGATACCATCTCACCAAAACTCTTCAGTGCCACCCTCGAGAACATCATGAGACAATTAGAATGGGAAGGAATGGGAGTGAAGATAGATGGTCGGGCAACTACACCACCTCCGCTTCGCTGATGACATCGTTCTAATAACACCAAACATTAGCCAAGCGGCACAAATGCTGGCTGACTTTGACCGAGAATGTGGAAAGGTAGGTCTACAGCTGAATCTGAAGAAAACTATGTTCATGAGAAATGAACTAGTTCCAGAGGCCCCATTCACTCTCAATGGAACAAACATCTCTGAATGCAGCAGTTATGTGTACCTAGGTCGAGAAGTCAACATGATGAACGACCTAAAACCTGAGCTGCGCAGGAGGAAGAGAGCGGCATGGAATGCCTTCAAAGGCATCGAAGAAATAGCTAAAAAGGACAAAGAACCTCCGGCTCCGGGCACATCTCTTTGACTCCACCGTTCTCCCTGCATTAACATACGCCTCAGAGACCTGGGCCCTACGAAAGCAGGATGAGGATGCTATTCGGGTCTCCCAGAGAGGCATCGAAAGAGCTATGCTTGGAATATCACGTCTCACTCAAGTGAGAGAAGGAATCCGGAGTTCTGACCTCCGTCGCTATTCCAGAATCAGGGACGCTGTCTCGTTTGCCAAGGCATCGAAAATCAGATGGGCTGGACATGTAATGCGATTTGGAGACAACCGCTGGACTAGAGCCGTTACCGACTGGATCCCACGGGATGTCAAAAGATCACGTGGCCGCCCACCTACAAGATGGTCAGACTTCCTTGTTAAGACCCTGAAGGAACGGTTTGAGGCTCTTCATATTCCTGAATCAACCAGATGCCATTGGGCTACATTGGCACGTGATAGGGTCCAATGGAAATGTTACTGGCGCCCGCTCGAGCAAATCGATGAATAACGGGATTCAAGTGATCAAGTGATCAGTGATCAGTAGTCTATAAAAAGTCCAGTTAACCTATGTATGTTCTTGCCCGATAGGTGTGCAGCCATGTAACAACTGTGTTGTGGTATCTCAGTGAATTGAATTAGCAATTCAATAATGATACTGACACTAAAAAATCTCCTTGTATATGTTTTAAAAAACTTCACAACTTCCTCCGTGAGGCATTTGTTCAAATCTTTTAATAAACACTCATAAAAGTGAGTTGCAGATTTTCTTACTAAGTTTTCAGGTTTCTTTTTATCAAATAAATAATTTGCAAATATTTTCTCCAAGACTGTGACTTGTTTTTTATTTGGTTTTGTTTTGTTTCATTTGGTTTTAGAGTCACACCTTTGGTGATGCTCAGGGTGTCTTCCTGGCTCTGGGCTCCCGCAGCACTCCTGGTGAAGCTCAGAGGACCACATTTGATGCCAAGTATTGAACCTAGCTCAGCTGCATGAAAAGTGAGCATCTTAGCTGCTCTACTATCTCTCTGGTCTTTGCTTCTGTGTCATTTGCAGAGTGGAAGTTCTTAGTTTTAATAAAGTCTTATTTATATAATTTTTTCTTTTGTAAATTATTGTGTTTTGTGTCTTGTTGTTGGAAAACGGATCCCTTCTCTGTCTTACTTCATCTCTGTCCCCCCCCACACTTGTGGTAGATTTCAAACATTGACAAGTCCTCCTGACCCATTTTGTCTGGCCCTGGATATTAGTCTCATAATATTTTTTGTTTCCAACAAATGAATGCAGTCATTCTATACTTTTACCTTCTGACTAATTTCACTCAGCATGATACTCTCCATGTCCATCAATGGATGGACATGTATAAATGTATAGGCAGATTTCATGACTTCATTTTTCCTATCCTAATAGCTGCATAGTATTCCATTCTGTAGATGTACCATAATTTCTTTATCCATTTCTCTGTTATCGAGAATTTGGTTATTTCCAGATTCTGGCTATTGTGAATAGCATGGATATGAACATAAAAGTGCAGATAGTGTTTCTGCTGTGTTTTTTTTGTGTTTTGGAGACCCAAGGAGATATTTATTCCCAGGAGTGGTATTTCTGAGTCAAATGGGAACTCAATTTCTAGTTTTTGGGGGAATGTCCATATTGTTTTCCAAAAAGACTGGACCAGTCGACTTTCCTACCAGCAATGAATGAGAGTCCCTTTCTCCTCCCTTCACACCGTCACTGTGTGCTTGTCAGGAGTTAGGTAAGATATAGAAGGGAACAGTATGCTAATAATTGTTGGAAATGGTATTGCCAGACCAGACCTGAACATTGAACGTAGGCAAATGGATATACATGATAACCCCTAAGTGTATGTATTGCAAGCCACAATGTGCAAGAGGTGAGGGGAGAGAGAGAGAGTAAGAGAGAGAAAGAGAAAAGAAAAGTGAGACAGGCTGGGGTAGGGAGGGATTCTGGGGACATTGGTGTTGGGAAGAGTACACTCGCGTGGAGGGGCGGGTGCTGGAACACTGTATGACTGAAACCCAATCATGAATAGCTTTGTAATTGTAAATCTCATGGTGCCATAATAAAATTAGTTTTAAAAATTAGTTTTTCTCTCCCTTTCTTTCTAAATTGTATATTTGTAAGATTTATCTGTTTCATGTAAATTTATACTATCAATTTTTAATATATAGACCTATATAAAAGAAATATATAGTTTTTGAATTTTTTTCAACTTATCAATGACCAATTCTGTGGAATTTTAGCAGAGTTTAGCTTTACTCATCCATATATGGTTAGGAAGACTAGCTCCACCAAAAGAGAAAAGTCTCTCTCATATATGAGATACCAAAAGCATAAGAATTGTAGATTTTTGCCTATAGAACCAAGCTTACCTGAAAGTGGGATGCTTTGGGGTAGGAAGAGCCCTTGGTACACAGGTGGACAGAAGTAAGCACTCTAGTGATGAGTGTGGTGTTGAAATTATGCGTGCATACAAAGTATGAATACCAGTATTGTAAATTATAAGCTTATCAATAAAAATAGTAAAAAGAAGTATGATTGCTGAAATAAAATGGCACCCTAACGAACAGGATAAAATGTTCACACATTATACATATGACTAAGGGTCAAGATACACTAAGATACACTAAACACTCAGAACCTCAACAGCAGCAATACAAGCCTCAAAGAAGACACACAGATGATCAGCAAGTATATGAAAATACATTCTGTATCAGTGGTTACCCAGGAAATTAAAATCAAAATGGCAATGACTTATCATATATCGATGAGTTATCAGATATCAAAAGAACCAGAAACAACCAATGCTGGCAGGGGTGAGGTGACAAAAGGATTCTCATTCACTGCTGATTGCACCATTGTCTGGTTTGGCCTCTCTGAAAAACACTATGGAAATTTCTCAAAAATTCACAAATATCAACCAAACAAAATCAAACACCCTATCAAACAATGGGGAGAGCAAAATGAACAGACACTTCTCAGAGGAAGGCAGTAGGTATGGGAAAAGTGCTCAGCACCACTTATCATTAGAGAAATCCAAGTCAAGATGAGAATGAGATATCATCTCACACCAATGAAAAAGGCACTTATCAAAAGTAGTAGGAACAATCTGTGTTGTCGGGATGTGGTGGAAAAGGAGTCTCACCCACTGCTGGTAGCAATGTTGTCTGGTTCCTCCCCAAGGAAAACAGTATGGGGAGTCCTCAATAAACTTAGAATTGAGCTGCCACATGACCCAGCAGTTCCACTTTGGAGCATCTACTGCTATTGTTTAAAAACATGCATTCAAAAGGACTTATGTACACCATTATTAATTGCTGCATTTAGTACAATGGCTAAGCTATGGAATTTATCTAGATATACAACAACAGATAAATGAATTCTGAAGATGTGTTTTATATAGGTAATGGGATTCTGTGCAGCTGCGAAGGACAATAAAATCATGCAATTTCCTGCAACCTGGTTGAAACTGTAAGATACAGTGTTGAATAAAGTAAGTCAAACACAGGCTGACCTCACTTGTCTGTGGCACATAGACTAACTGGATGAATAAATGTAATGAAGTAAAGGGGGATGCCCAGATCACCCTTGACCCCAGAGTTTAGGGAGATCAAAGAAGGAAAGAAATCAAGAGGAGAAGGAAGATGAGAAATGGAAGTAAGGAGGAAGGGGGATCAGGGCTTCTGTTACACTGATGATGTGGGAGTGTGGTACAGTTAAACATCCAAAGCACAGACTCATCATGAACATCTTTGTAATTGTATATCTCATGGTGGTACAAAACAAACAAACAAACAAATAAATAAAATTTTTTTACCCAATTATGAACATCTTTGTAATTGTATATCTCACAGTGGTATAATCACTTGATCTCTTGACATCCCATTATTCATTGATTTGCTCCAGCGGGCACCAGTAATATTTCCATTTGACCCTATCACGTGTCAGTGGAGCCCAATGGCATCTCATTGCTTCAGGAATACGAAGAGCCTCAAACTGCTCGTTCAGGGTCTTGACGAAGAAGTCTGACCATCTTGTAGGTGGGCGGCCACATGATCTTTTGACGTCCCGTGGGATCCAGTCAGTAACAGCTCTAGTCCAGCAGTCGTCTCCAAATCGCATTACATGTCCAGCCCATCTGATTTTCGATGCCTTGGCAAATGACCCAGCGTCCCTGACTCTGGAAAAGCGACGGAGGTCGGAGCTCCAGATTCCTTCTCTCACTTGAGTGAGGCATGATATTCCAAGCATAGCTCTTTCGATTCCTCTTTGGGAGACCCGAATAGCATTCTCATTCTGCTTTCATAGGGCCCAGGTCTCTGAGGCGTATGTTAATGCAGGAAGAATGGTGGAGTCAAAGAAATGTGCCCAGAGCTGGAGGTTCTTTGTCCTTTTGGCTATTTCTTCGATGTTTTTGAAGGCATTCCATGATGCTCTCTTCCTCCTGTGCAGCTCAGGTTTTAGGTCGCTCACCATGTTGATTTCTCCACCTAGGTACACATAACTGCTGCATTCAGAGATGTTTGTCCCATTGAGAGTGAATGGGGCCTCTGGAACTAGTTCATTTTTCATGAACATAGTTTTGTTGAGATTCAGCTTTAGACCTATCTTTCCACATTCTCGGTCAAAGTCAGCCAGCATTTGTGCTGCTTGGCTAATGTTTGGTGTTATTAGAATGATGTCATCAGTGAAGCGGAGGTGGTGTAGTTGCCGACCATCTATCTTCACTCCCATTCGTTCCCATTCTTATTGTTGCTTGATGTTCTCGAGGGTGGCGCTGAAGAGTTTTGGTGAAATGGTATCTCCCTGCTGAACCCCCCTTTTGACATCGATTATCACTTCTTTGTAGAATGGTGAGATCCTGGTGGTGAATCCCGTAATACAGCTCACAAAGGATCTTGATGTATTGGGTTTGAAAGCCTTGTTTGGCTAGGGCTTGGATGACAGCTTCAGTCTCCACAGAATCAAAGGCTTTCTTTAAATCAATGAACATGAGACAGAGCGGCATCTTGAACTCCCTACACACTTCAATGAGCTTGGTTACCGTGTGGATATGGTCGATTGTGCTGAATCCTTTTCGAAAGCCAGCTTGCTCGCATGGTTGTCATTCATCTAATGTTCTGCCAATCCTGTTCAGGACCGAGTGAGCTGAGCAGCTTATAGATGACAGAAACAGGCAGATGGGGCAATAGTTGCCAATGTTGTGGATGTCTCCCTTCTTAAACAGTAGAACTGTCCTGCTGGTTTTCCATTGGGAGGGCACCTTGCATTCAGACAGGTAGCGTGTGAAGAGCCAAGCCAGTGTATTGATGAGCACTGAAGGCAGATTCTTCAGGTGCTCGGGTTTGACTTTTGTCTAATAAAAATAATAAAATAATAATAAATAAATAAACAAAGCACAGACTCAGCAACACTGAAAGCATGAGATCTAAGCTGCAACCACTGAACTTTGTAGTGTGTCTGTCAAGATAGCAGATGGGGAGTGAGGGCTGTGTGCACAGATTTAAAGGACACTGGTGGAGGGAAGTTGACACTGATGGTGGGATTGGAAAATATATGCCTAAAACTCAACTATCAATTACTTTGTAAACATCATTATTCAATTAAATTTTTAATTAAATTTTTAAAATGTTTAATCCAGAATAGTTTCTATGCAATCCAACAAGTCTATTCATTATAATTCATCTCAAGAACACAAAAACATAAATTCATAAAGATATATGGATGCCTAAATTCAGCACTATTTATGATAGTGAACTCTGGAAACAACCCAAATGTCTATCAGTGCATAAAGGAGCTGTGGCTTGTGTGCACCTATGTATACACAACAGAATACTATTAAATGAAACAATCTAAATACAAGAAGATCTAAACTCTTGCTTCTCATCATGACTGGAATGGAAGGAGGCATTATTCTGAGCATAGTGAGTCCGAAGGGAGAAGGGTGGATGCAGATAATCTTGCTCATAGGTAGAGGAAACAAGGAAATAGGTGACGACCAATAAAAACCAGCCCTGTAACAGCCAACACACCCGAGTGTAGGATTGAAGAGACCTAAGGACTATTGAGGAGAAATGTTGGAACTCTGGTGGTGTGCATGGCTCATTAGCATTTTATAAAGCTAAACACTAATGTTAATATTACAGTAAATCACGCTAGCACAATAAATATTTTATAGAAAAGAAAATATATGTAAATATGATCCTTCCCAACAGAAACCCTATAAGTTAGAATAGAGTGGAATGCACATCACTATCACTTGTATCACTTATCGATTTGCTCAAGTGGGCACCAGTAACATTTCCATTAATTGGGAGTGGGGTTCATTATTGTTACTGTTTTTGGCATATCGAATAATACACCACTGGTAGCTTGCCAGGTTCTGCCATGGCTCTGGGTTCATCCCAGGGGCCCAGTCTTTTTCTATGTCAGACTATCAACTAAAATATTAAAATTACCAGTGAAAAAGCACTCTGACCCAGGCCCAAGAGATAGTGTAGGATTTAAGATGCTTGTCTTGCATGCGACAAACCCCAGTTCAAGCTGTGGATTGATCACTGGTAGGAATATGTTCCCCAAGAACTTTCAGGACAGAACCCTGAGTACAGAGCCAGGAGGAAGCCCTGAGTACTCCCCAGTGTGAACCCCACAGAAATAAACAAAAAAGTCTGTAACCCCCAAAGTCCAACAGCAGATGTGAAGAATAGCATATATACATAGTGGAATATTATGCAGCCAAAAAAGATAAAAATAGCAGTTTGCTGTAAGGTGATTAAAACAGGATGATACTAAGTTAAACAAAAGAGAGACAAAATGAAGAAATGAACAGTAATGAACAATGACAAGTCCTTGACCTCCTGAGCACAGGGCCCTGATAGGCCCCCAGCAGTTAGGTATGGCCCCAAAACAAATAAATAAACAAATAAATATTTACTCAAATTTGAAAATTTCTTAGTTTCTCCCTAGCCATGCAGACCACCATGCCAAGAACTGAACATATTCTGTTTGTTCTAAGGAATTTAACAGGAAAACCAAGATACTTTATTAAAAAAAAACTCTCAGATGCTCCAAATACAGTTTTTCTTAAATCTTCTACTCTGAGTACTCCAACTTATCTATCATCTGATGTTCTCCAAAAATATATGCTGACTCCAGTTCAGTCCACAAATGTTGGTGCACTTAGGGACTGCCAGCGGGGAAACACTGAGAACTGTTAGAGTCCAAAATACTAATTTGGGTATCTTGAAATCATGTTAGAGCACATACTTATTTGTATGGAAGTAAATGTGCTAATTATAAATTGCAAATGAGAATACTATACACTAAAACTATTCTGTGAACATAGAATGGGATGGAAGAACCGGAGTAATCGTCAATACATCAGCCTTGGAAAAGTGAGATGCACCACAGTAAGTGCGTTTAAGTGACTGGAGAGTCACGCCACAAAGGGCTTCTAATTTAAGTGATAAGAAATGACAGCATAGTGGAGAGAGTAAACTACAAAATAAGGAAGATAGGTGTGGTGTGGTGGGGAAACCTGCCAGGATCTATACTGTCCCACGTGTTTCTCCCAACTTCACTGGGCCCAGTAGCCTCCCTATGTCAGAGCATTATCCATAAATGCCAGTAACAGGTTTGCTCAGAGCAACAGCTCTATAAGGAACCCACCAGCCTTTAAATGTAGTTCATTATGGGCTCATACGGCACCTCTGAGGTGAACATGGCCCAGGGAATGCGGAAAAGTGACAAAGGACACAATCCAGGTTATAAGGCAACAGGTTACATTTCTTCTCCAAAGATCCATAAATCCTTTTTAAAAGTGTAAAGGAATTAACATGTATGTGAGAAGCCTGCTTTCTTGTGATAAAACTAGGGGAATGAAGAAAGTAGAAAGCAGGTGAGCTGCCAAAGAAAAGGCAGCAAAGTGAAAAGCATCAAATTCCAGAGCTGACTATATACTGATGTCCAAGAAATGAGAGATGAGAAGAAAAAATACTGCTTCAGTGAAAGCTGACCAAATAATTCTTTCCCTGGTGGTGAAGAAAGAGAGAAGTGGGTATCTATAAACACCAGCAGTTATACAGAGGGCAGAAATAAAGACCAAACCACACTAACAGTGCAAGTTTGTGTAACGGAGAGTATCAGGGAGGTCAGAAGACACCTGAGGAGTCTACAATTTTGAGTGAGCCAACAGCTTAGAACACATTATCTGAAATGTCAACAATTACCCTCAGGGGGCCGCAGTGATAGCCCAGCGGGTAGGGCATTTGCCTTGGCACGCAGCTGGTCCATGCCAGCCGGGTTCGATCCCCAGCATCCTATATGGTCCCCGAGCACTGCCAGGAGTAATTCCTGAGTACAGAGCCAGGAGTAACCCCTGAGCATCGCCGGGTGTGACCCAAAAAGCAAAAAAAAAAAAAAATTACCCTCAGAAATCACAAAAGTTAATTGAGAAGTTAAACATTTAAAAAGCAAGTTTAGAGATTTAGGGGAAAGGTCACATCTGAAGTATGTAGAAAAGCTGAATCAGTTTGTTCCTGCACTGTGAAATGAGTCTATTTGTTTCTGCACTGTGGAATGGGTCTGTTTGTTTCTGCGCTGTGGAACAGGTCTGTTTGTTTCGCTGTAGGACGGGCTGTTTCTGCTTGGGTCTGTTTGTTTCGGTGCTGTGGAACGGGTCTGTTGTTTTGTCTGTGGAACGGTCTGTTTGTTTCTGCTCTGTGGAATGGGTCTGTTTGTTTCTGCGCTGTGGAACATGTATGTTTGTTTCTGCTCTGTGGAATGGGTCTGTTTGTTTCTGCTCTGTGGAATGGGTCTGTTTGTTTCTGCGCTTTGGGAATGGGTCTGTTTGTTTCTGCGCTGTGGAACAGGTCTGTTTGTTTCTGCGCTGTGGAACGGGTCTGTTTGTTTCTGCTCTGTGGAATGGGTATATTTGATCTGAAGCAGAAGGTCTGGATGCGACAGGAACTCTGGAAGTCCCACAGCTCTGAGTCCATGAGTCTGCACAGTGACAAGCATTTGCTAGTGTCCAATGTTCTTGCAAAAAGCCCATAATCGGTGATGCAATTACTGAATCACCCCTGGCCCTCAGTGACGTTTGTACCCAGAGAGGAAAAGCAGTACGTGTTTACAGCCAGGAGAACATATGATCTATTAATTGGGCAACATTCAAAAGCAACACCCCTGCATTCAGTCCAATTTACCGAGGCCTAAATGGTAAAGTGCAGGTGAATGAAGAGTGTCCTCGGGAAGGCAGGTTTCGCATCTCCCCACCTTTTTTTTGGTCATAGATGTTGAGAAACACAAAAGATCATACAAACAGGCAAGAGAATCCCTGAGCTGGCTGTGCAGAGGGCTGCTTTGAGCACAGCAGGGTGGAAGACTGTTCCCCCAGAGTTTGTACTATGTACTCATCCTCTGCATACTAGTTCTTTCCACACCAGGAATGAGACCAGCAAGCATGAGTTTCCTTACACACCTTTGCCAAAATATGGATGACACAGAATGATCAGTAGAGGAGAAACAAAAAGAATCCAAAACTTCCTATCTTGTTTAATTACCTTTCTGTGTCTATTCCCTTCCCCAGAACTTTGTGGGTTAAGTTTAGTATAGATAGACAGATAGATAGATAGATAGATAGATAGATAGATAGACAGACAGACAGACAGACAGACAGACAGACAGACAGACAGACAGACAGACAGACAGACAGATAGATAGACAGACAGAAAGACAGACAGATAGAGATAGAAAGTGATAGAGATTAGATATATAACGTATATAAATATATAGATATTTATATCTATATTTGAAATAGATATAGTTCACAGAATCAAACTTTTACTGGAAAAGAAAATGAGCATTTTTTTAAAAAAAGTATCCCTTCTTTTACATTAGCAAATGCTGGAAACATGCAACTTCTCATAACTACATGGCCTTACATGTCCTGATCTCTTTGGGAAGAGTAAGATGAATCATTTATGAGTGTAAAAATCATCCATATTTGAAACTGATGAGCCCCCATGGGTGGCTTATGTGAGGCAGGGAGGAGAGATGGTTACTCCCTTCCAGATCACCTTTGCTGCTCTGGGACTGACTAGGGAGGCTAGGACTGGTAAGTCTGCAGAGGAGCATGGCACAGGCCAGAGCCACCCCCTTAGCTCCGTGCCACCCCCGCCCCTGCCGGCCTCACCAGGTGCCTGTCAAGCCAAACCTGTCATTCCTTTGATTTTGAAGCACTGGAGTTTATACCCACCACCAGAGATTTCTTAGGAAGCCACAGAGCTGGCAGACTCAGGCTGAAACTAGGAATTTCTCATTGCAAGAAAGGAAATTCAGTGCTAGACCCTAGTCAGGGTTTCAAGGTTCTTATCTTTTCCTCTCAGAAGAATTTCAGGAGTAGAGGAGCAGTGAAGTAAAGCATATTTTATTTGGAGGTTTAGTGGTAGGGAAAGGTGGGAAAGAAAGTATTAGAGTAACATGCTCAAGAGAGAATACAGACTTCTCCAAAGGCAAGGAGAGAGTTCCTGCCATAGGTCAGCATTGGGCATAAAAACATGAAAGTACAGGCTTAAGCAGGGGAAGCCACACTGAAAACTGGAAGTGATGAAAAATCTAGATCTGAGGACCTGTGCCAGTATGTTGTCCCTCCTACCCAGGTAAAACTGTGCTGGGGGCTTTCCAGCATAGGCCATTTACTTGGCCACAAGATAGTCTTCTCTTCCATATTGCATTGAACTCTTCCATACATCTTGGACTCTTCTACTGGACTCACAATGGCAGCCTAGTGACCTGAAACCACATTGGGCCAACAGACAATACAACGTACATCAAACTCACAAAAATAATGGTGAACACAAGAATCAGTGCCATCCCAATCTAAAATTAGCAGCAAGGTCAAGACTAAAAAACGTTCTCTGAATCAGTGCTAGAAGCCCCACACAAGTCACACAGGAACACCAAAGAGGTAGGTAATATCCTTGAAGATGAAAGAAGAGGCCACCATCTACTGACCCTCCCCAGAAACCTACCTGGCAACAAGAGGGGGACAATGATAGTGCTCCAGAAGGATCCACCTCCAGACTCCCACAGCATGATGGGGAAATAACACAGATCCCACCATGAGGAGTGGATGGATAAAAAGGCCCTGAAACCTCAACAATGAATACCCACATTTAATCTCTCTGACATATAATTCAGAGAGGAATGGTGAGGTTGTTTATGAGTTCAAAGAGACAGTGGCATGACTATCCAATAAAATACAGGATGATATGAAAGAAACATTGGATCCAGCATCCAATAAAATACAGGAGGAAATGAAAGAAGACATAAGAAAACTACAAACAGAAATGGTGGCCCAAGGGAGTGTGGGGGGGTCATCTGACTACAAGGGTATGCCACCTGCATGGCAAGCCTGGCAAGCTGCCTGTGTTTTATTTGATATGTCAAATACCAGTAACAATTATATTAGTTTATTCCCATGACCTAATATAATGGTTTGAGGCTCTTTATGTTCCTAGAGCAAGCAGATGCCCTTGGGCTCTACAAACATGAGACAGGACATATGGAGATATTACTGGTACCCGCTCTAGCAAATAGATGATCAACAGGAGGATAGTGATAGTGATAGTGACAAACAGAAATGCCATCAATAAAAAACTTGGTAGATGAAATGAAAAACACAAAAGTTTCCCTCAGCAGTAAAATGACAGCAGCTAAAGACAGAATCAGTGGGAACGAGGGAAGACGTGCATAAAGCACTCAGGGAAATACAGAAGGTGGAAAAAGACCAGAAAATAGTTCATTAGTCGGTAAGAGAACATTAGGATGAATTCAAGAGGAACAACATAAGAATCATGAGTCCCAGAGGGACAGGGAGGCTACCCCAATGAGGTAGGAACAGTAAAAGACATCATTGCTGAAAAGTTCCCAAAGCTGAAGGATGCAGACAGGCATTCAGATCCAAGAAACCTGAAGGGTACCAGCTAAAAGACACCCTAATAAAAGACCCCAAGACATATCCTAATCATAATTATGAGTGCCATAGATAGAGACACCATACTGAAAGTGGCAAGGTCAAAGAAGGAAATGTCATACAAAGGAATACTGCTTAGATTTACAGCAGAGCTATCAGACAAGACCCTCTGAGCCAGAAGATAGTGGTGGGATATGGTGAAAAATTCAATGACATGAAGGGCTCACCAAGGATTCTTTACCTGTCTGGACTCTCATTCAGATTTGAAAGTCTGATACACAACTTCATGGATAAACAACAGCTTAAGAACTTCATAGACTCTAAACCAACTTTAAAAGAAGTGTTGAAGCTATCACTATCGAGGAAATTTAAACAGTAAATATGTTGGAGGACAGGTTTAGCTAACCTGGGAGTTTTGTTGTTTTGCCCACTCCCAGCTTAATCAATTTAAGTCAGTGTTCATTCTAATGAGACCTCTTTCTATGTAAACAATGCTCTAGGGTGTGGCAGTTACAGAAGTCACCTTGATTGAATATCTTCTGACTTATACATCTACTAAGACTTCTATGTTTTCTAGATTGGGCACAGCTCCTCTTTATATCCACTGCACCCAGCGTGGGACAGTTAGAATTTACTAGGAGACTAACACCCTGGCTACGTTGATACTATAGGAAGACTATAGGAAGGATCATACTAGTTTGCTCTAAGCAGGCGAGTGTGACCCTTTCAGTATACAAGAACAAGATACTCAGAATCACTCTGGTGCAGATAATAATAAGAAGGACCTTGTGGGTACCATCTAGATTACATGAAGCTCATGAAGTTAAGATGTATTACTTTATACCAGCCCCCTCTCTCCAGTGTTTTACATAAGAGGTAATCTTGGTAGAAAGGATTAGACCTTGGCATAACCTTTTGTTTATACCTGCAATAGGGTGTGGCACTACACTCTATTTAGAGTTCTTTGTTGACATGACCCTCCCGGTTGGATTACTTTGGTGTATATAAGGGACTGACTTGAGGCCCGCTTTTACCTTTGGACCTTTTGGATTTCGACCTCTTCACTTTTGGCTTTTTGCTCCTCAGCCTTTTGGCTTTTGGCTTTTTGCTCTTTGGCCTTTTGCTCCTCTTCTGGGTAGGACTCAGCTCAGGTGAGATCCTCTCTCCTTTGGTGGGAGACTTAGGCTCTCTTGTATGGTCTAAGTTCGGACCAGAGGTAAAGTTTGTTCATTATATTGGAGTGCTGTGGAAGAGCTTTTGTATTATTAAAAGCCTTTTTGGAACTGCACCGGACTCATGAGTTTTCATCTGTTCTCCAGCGTCCTCTGAGGTAGAAGAGAACTTCTGTCCTGACACTGTCGGGGACCCTGGCGGCATTCCCTGACATAATTAAAAGTCTGCCCAAACACAAAAGCCCAGGTCCAGACGGATTTACTAGTGAACTCTACCAAACCATTAAGGAGGACCTACTGCCAGTCCTTTTCAAGCTCTTCCAGGAAATAGAAGAAACATAAACACTCCCAGCTTCTACGAGGCACATATCACCCCTGATACCCAAAGCAGGGAGAGACAACACAAAGAAAGAAAATTACAGACCAATTTCCCTGATGAACACGGATGCTAAGATCTTCAACAAAACATTAGCAAACAGAATCCAAAGACTCATCAAAAGATTATACATCATGACCAAGTAGGATTCATCCCGGGAATGCAAGGATGGTTCAACATTTGCAAGTCAATCAACATAATACATCATATCAATAAGAGAAAAAATAAAATCATACGATTATATCAATAGACTCAGAGAAAGCATTTGACAAGATCCAGCACCATTCATGATTAAAACCCCACAAAAATGGGAATTGAAGGAACCTTCCTCAAGATAGTTACAGCCATCTACCAAAAGCCCACAGCGTATATCGTTCTCAATGGGGGAAAAAGTGAAAGCCTTCCCCTAAGATCAGGGACAAGACAAGGTTTCCCCTTCTCACCTCTTTTTATTCAATATAGTACTGGAAGTACTTTCCATAGCAATCAGAGAAGAAAAGGACATTAAGGGCATCCAGATAGGTAAGAAAGAAGTCAAACTCTCACTATTTGCAGATGACATGATATTATACCTAGAGAATCCTAAACTCTCTACCAAAAAACTCCTACAAACAGTAGACGCTTATAGTAGAGTGGCAGGGTACAAAATCATACCCAAAATTTGGTGGTTTTCCTATGTACAAATACCAAAAAGAGAGAAAAGAGATATTGAGAAAACTGAGCCCATTCACGATTGTGCCACAGAAAATTAAATACCTAGGAATCAGTTTGACAAAGAAAGTAAAAGACCTCTACAAAGAGAACTACAAAATATTACTTCAAGAAATAAAAGAGGACACAAGGAAGTGGAAACACATTTCCTGCTCATGGATCGGGAGAATCAACATTGTCAAAATGGTAATACCCCTAGAGCTTTATACAGATTCAATGCCATCTCTATAAGTATATCCATGACATTCTTCAAAGAAATTGACCAAACACATCTGAAATTTGTATGGAATAATAACCCCCACGGATAGTTAAAGCATTCCTTGGGGAAAAAGAAGATGGGAGGCATCACCTTTCCCAACTTCAAACTCTACTATAAAGCAATGGTAATTAAAACAGTATGGTATTGGAATAAAAACAGACCTGTGGACCTATGGAATAGCATTGAGTATCCTGACAACCAGCCTCAAATATATGAACAATTAATCTTTGATAAAGGAGCAAAAAGTATGAAATGGAGCAAGGAAAGCCTCTTCAAAAAGTGGTGCTG
>JAJIBD010021542.1:0-71016 GCA_021461705.1 Cryptotis parvus
TACCCAAAGCAGGGAGAGACAAACACAAAGCAGGAAAAATTACAGACCAATCTCCTTGATGAACACAGATGCTAAGATCTTCAACAAAATACTAGCAAAGAGAATCCAAAGACTCATCAAAAAGATCATACATCATGACCAAGTAGGATTCATCCCGGAATGCAAGAATGGGTCAACATTCGCAAAGCATGATACATCATATCAATAAGAGAAAAAATAAAAACCATATGATCCTATCAATAGATGCAGAAAAAGCATTTGACAAGATCCAGCACCCATTCATGATTAAACCCTCCAGAAAATGGGAATTGAAGGAAGCTTCCTCAAGATAGTCAAAGCCATCTACCAAAAGCCCACAGCGAGTATCATTCTCAATGGGGAAAAATTGAAAGCCTTCCCCTAAGATCAGGAACACGACAAGGTTGCCCTCTCTCACCTCTTTTATTCAATATAGTACTGGAAGTACTCGCCATAGCAATCAGAGAAGAAAAGGACATTAAGGGCATCCAGATAGGCAAGGAAGAAATCAAGCTATCATTATTTGCAGATGACATGATATTATACTTAGAGAACCCTAAACTCTCGACCCAAAAACTCTTAGAAACAATAGATATGTATAGTAGAGTGGCAGGGTACAAAATCAATACCAAAAAGTCGGTGGCTTTCCCTATACACAAATAACGAAAGAGAAGAAAGGGATATTAAGAAATCGATTCCATTCACAATTGTACCACAGAAAATCAAATACCTAGGAATCAGCTTAACCAAGTGGGTAAAGGACCTATAAAAAGAGAACTACAAGACACTGCTTCAAGAAATAAAAGAGGACACGAGGAAATGGAAACACATTCCCTGCTCATGGATGGGGAGAATTAACATTGTCAAGATGGTAATACTCCCTAGAGCTTTGTACAGATTCAATGCAGTTCCTATAAGGATACCCATGACATTCTTTAAAAGAAATTGACCAAACACTCCTGAAATTCGTATGGAATAATAACCCCCATGGATAGCTAAAGCAATCCTTGGGAAAGAGAAGATGGGAGGCATCACCTTTCCCGACCTCAAACTGTACTACAAAGCAGCAGTAATAAAAACAGCATGGTACTGGAATAAAAACAGACCTGTGGACCTATGGAATAGGGTTGAGTATCCTGACACCCACCCTCAAAGACATGATCATTTAATCTTTGATAAAGGTGCAAAGAGTCCAAACCGGAGTAAGGAAAGCCTCTTCAACAAGTGGTGCTGGGAAAACTGGACAGCTACATGTAAAAAATGAATTTGGACCTGTGTCTAACACCTTGCACAAAAAATCAGATAAAAATGGATTAAAGATCTCAAAATCAGACCTGAATCCATAAAGTACGTTGAAGAAAATATAGGAAAAACCCTCCATGACATTGAAGCTAAAGACATCTTCAAAGGTGAAACACCATTAACAAAGCAACTAGAAGAAAAGATAAACATATGGGACTACATGAAACTAAAGAGCTTCTGCACCTCGAAAGAAACAGTGACCAAGATAGAAAGACAGTCCACAGAATGGGAAAGAATATTCACCCAATACCCATCTGATAAGGGGTTAATATCCAGGATATATCAGGCACTGGTACAGCTATATAAGAAGAAAACAGCCAACCCCATTAAAAAATGGGGAGAAGAGATGAACAGAAACTTTGACAAGGAAGAAATTCGAATGGCCAAAAGGTATATGAAAAAATGCTCATCATCACTAATCATCAGAGAGATGCAAATCAAAACAATAATGAGATATCACCTCACACCACAGAGAGTGGCCCATATCCAAAAAGGGTAAAAAAACAAGGCGTGGATGCGGGAAAAGGGGACTCTCTACATTGTTGGTGGGAATGTTGACTTGGACAACCTTTCTGGAAAACAATATGGACATTCCTCCAAAGACTAGAAATTGAGCTCCCTTTTGACCCAGCCATACCACTCCTGGGAATATACCCTGGGAAGCCAAAAACACACAGCGGAAACACAATCCGCACTTTTATTTTCATAGCAGCACTATACACAATAGCCAGAACCTGGAAACAACCAGTATGCCCGAGAACTGATGACTGGATAAAAGAAACTGTGGTACATCTACACAATGGAATACTATGCAGCTGTTAGGAAAAATGAAGTTATGAAATTCACCTATAAATGGATGGACATGGAAAGGATCATGTTGAGTGAAATTAGTCAGAAGAAAAGAGAGAGATATAGAATGACTGCATTTATTTGCATGACATAAATATATCAGGTGGTCTTACCAAAAGTGGAAATTACCACAAAAGTGAGGGAGTCAGAGGTTAGGTAAGACAGAGAAGGGAACATGTGTGAATAAATGTCGAAAGGGCTGATACCAACATAGAACTGAGCATTAAATACAGGCAAAAGAAATGCACATGATGGCTTCTAAGTGTATGTAGTGCAACCCACAATGTGTAAGAGAAGGGAAAAGAGAGAGAGGGAGAGAGAAAAGAGATAAAGAACCCGCCACTTAGGCAGGCTATGGGAGGGAGGGAATTGGGGACATTGGTGGTGGGAAATGGGCACTGGTGGAGGGAGCAGGTGATGGAACACTATGTGACCAAAAACCTCCAAACATGAACAACGTTGTAATTGTATATCTCACGGTGGTATAATAAAATGTTTAATTTAATTTAAAAAATTAGTTTTATCATTTTATTATATTAACCAGAATTTCAATGCAATATAAAAATCAGAACATTGATGGTAGATACCTTAATATTGCATTAGCTTTAATATTCTTTTTTTGAGATTTACTTGAAAATACAATATCTAGGAGTCCGAGAATAACTCAGTGCCTAAGGAACTTTTCTGCCAGTACAAGCTCATGAGTTCAATTCCAGTGCTGAGGAGATCCTGTGTTAAGGAGATCCTGGGAGTTCTGTTCAGGATGCTCAGCAAGAGAGGACCAGTATTGGATCAGTAACTTAGAAATGTCCCAGGGCAATCAAGAGGTCTTGAGCTTAAACCCTCTGTACCAGACATGAACCAAAATTATCCTAATTATCTCACAACTTGGAGTCTCCAGCAAGAGGGAAAAAAGATAAAGATTATAGATTAGAAATAAGTACTCTCTCGTGTTAAGGAAGTGATTATCTGGTCCTGTTATTTTAGGTGTAACATGAATAATTTTTTAATTAAATGCCTTTTGTATATGTTGAGGTGATTGTTAATTTTATATGATTTCTGTGATATGATGTATCACAGAAAATATGTCTTAGTGTAGAATATTTCGCTCTTTCCTGGGATAGAATCCCTTTGGTTCTGAGAATTACAAGTATACATGATTTCTTCTTTTTGTTGTTGAGACATTTTGAAACCTAAATCTAGGTCAGTAATACTCTTTATAAAACTTGAGAGAGGTACCTCAACAAGACTAAGAGTTTATCAACATTTAAGGGTTGTTTCTAGTTACGCCAGAAATGCCTCACACATAAGTGATTGATAATTTGATTACTATGAATAAAATAAAACTGAACAGTGTACATAATGTACTCGCTCCTGGGTGAACCCATCACCGAGGCTGTAATTACCAGAAGCAAATAATGTGTCAGGCCAACAAAGTGTAATAATCAAGAAAAGTAACTGACAGCAATCAACTATACCAACTTCCGCTGCCTAAGACCTCGTCTTATTTTTTTAATTTACATTGCTTTTATAACATACAATTTCATTATAGCACATAAGTTTCATGTGTGCGTAATTGAAAATCAGCATGTGCATCTGTTCATCCCAATTTATGCATCACCTTCCCTCCCCTCCCTTCCCCTTAAGTAAACACTTATTTTCACGCAATGCAAGAACTTATGGTTCCATGTAGCTCATCTGCCTGTTTTCTTGTACACACCTATGAGTGAAATTATATGGCACAAACAAAGACTTTATGTTTTAAAGAGAAAAAATGCATAGCAAAATTATTGCATAGCAATCATAGGTTCTTTATTTTCTTCTCAGTTTACATTGAAGTTTGAAACTATATTGCTAATCTCTGGTAACCAATATCTTTTTAGGAGTATTTTTATTTGCCTTAAAAGGGTTCCATTATTTTATTTTCTGTTATGTGACTGAGAAAGGGAATTATTATATGTGGCACTAATTTTTTTAAACATGGATGACACACATAGCTCTAGGGAAGAGAGCTAGTGCCTGCAATGGCAGGCCTGACAGTTCTGTGTGCAACCACTCTAGTGCTTGGATCAAGGATTCTTGGAGACCACTAATTCATATTTGGGATCTATCTGGACTGTACCAGCAGTGTTCAGGAATCTATGCAGAGCAAGGGACCAAACTCAGGGCCTTTACGCATGGTTGGTACATGCTTTTACCACTTGAGCTCTCTCTTGGGAAAGACACAGATATTTTAAGGTATATAAAGCATATCAAGGGACTGGTTTGTATGTGTGTGTGTTTTTTTATCAGATCACTGAGATTTCGATGTATGTATGTATGATAATATATATATTATATATAAATATATATATATACATACATATAGTGGTTGAACACAGAACTGTCAGGCCTGCCTTTGCAGACACTTGCATGGTCTTCCCTAGAACCATGTGCGTAACCCATATTTAAAAAAAATTAGTGCCACATATAATGTACCTATATATACACATATGTATATATGTGTAGACTACATATATGTGTAAATGTACACATATATGTGCTAAGATCTAACAGGGAAGGCCTAACAGTATATGTATAAATATATATATGTACACAAATATATATATACACACATATACGTACATACATTAATATAATTGCTGGTATACATATTCATATATACCAGCAGCTTTATAATGTTTAGGGAAATGTACAATTCAGTTGTCATTCATCTCTTTAATACAAGGTTTCTGTCACACATATGATAACTTTTTTTTCCACTCGTTGAAAAAGAAAATCCCTGTAGTATATCAGAATTCAAAAGAAAAAATCTTGTACACTTTAAATTATCCAGAAGCAATAAGGAATAATTTTACTTTGACTGGTTGTTAGGGAGTACTGGGCACCCCTACAAAATCCGGAGGCAGAGCAGGAATCTCACTGGGGCCTCCGCTTGTGGGATACAGTGGGTGCCCCGACAAAATCCGGGAGCAGAGCAGGAATCTCGGTGGAACCTCCACTTGTCGGGTATGCTGAGTGCCCCGACAAAATCTGGAGCAGGGTCAGGGGATCCCCTTCTGCCCCAGGGGATGGGTGGCAGGCGAATGGAGAAAAAAACGCAATAATCCAGCAAAGTTTCAAAAGGCTTTACCTCACAGGTTCTGGAATACAATCCGCAACAGGAAAACCCCAAACTTTAGGGTCCTGGCTTGTCCCCTGGCCACCTGTAGGTTTAGGAATCCTAGGCCAAGATGGCCGCTACTACATGCTAAGGTCTAACAGGGAAGAGAATGGAGAGGCGAAGAGGAGAGGCAGAGAGCAAAGAGAAGCCAAAATGGCCAAAAAGCCCTTTCTCCTTTCTCCTAGCTTATTTTATATATAGAAGCCCACCAAAACTTCCAGCCCAGCCCATCCTGGGCTGGGCTATCTAGAGATGAAGCCAGGTAAATGACCATATTGAAATGTAGATCTTCAGGGTGTGCCCTGTGGCTCAAACTTCACAAATGCCAGAGCTAACTCCTAAGATAAAATCTCCCTAGCAGAGGGGGAGGGGCCGCATCTCTGAACCAGAATGTAGTGCAGAATGTAATTAGTAGAGAATGGCACTAATACTTTACCATGAA
This sequence comes from Cryptotis parvus, assembly GCA_021461705.1. Classification (NCBI taxonomy): domain Eukaryota; kingdom Metazoa; phylum Chordata; class Mammalia; order Eulipotyphla; family Soricidae; genus Cryptotis; species Cryptotis parvus. The sequence continues at coordinate 5,775 of JAJIBD010021542.1, forward strand.
TATATAGCCAAATGATTCCAGACTCTAGATCCCACTAAGGTCAAAATACATCAGAATAATTCTGATTACATTTAGCGTTACGCTTAGAATGAGACACATCCGTTTGCCCGGAGGCTACTGGCATGTCTCTTTGAACTAGGAGAACTGATTACATTATGGTTGATTCAACGTTTGTATGTCGCTCTATTTCCCACGCCACGCCCAATCCGTAACCGCAATTTCCTTTCCTCCCTGCCCCAACACACCACACCTGTGGAGAGCTCGGGATCTGCGGGCGTCGATGGCGCGGGGCCCGCCGATGGGTGGGCTCGGTCCTCCTCAACTGGAGCCCCCGCCCCCCAAAAGGGGCCAAGTACTCTTGGAATATCTACATGTATGTCCCTCAGGGGACCTATGGGAGCAGGAAGAGTATTGAACTGGGGCAAGCAAGATTCATAATATTCATGATAAAAATATTTGTGTCATATAAAATTATGAAATCAAGCCAATCCTGCCCAAGCTACCATTGTGTCTTCTCCAGAGATTCCCAGAGGCAGGGAGTAGCTCTTCACATAAGCTAAAGTGTAGTCAGAGCCTAAGACTGAGTAGGGCATGCCACCCAACAGTTGGTCACATAATTCATTGACTGATACTTCAACACACATCTTTGCTTGAAATTACTTTAGCAAAAAAAAATTACTTTAGCAGACTTATTCTGGAAATTGGTTATTCAACTGGTTTGACAATAACGTTTATTTTTTCTAATTAATTTTCATCTTTATATATAAAATACGGATTGAGGGTATAAATGATTCGGCTAGGAACTGATAGATACACACATTATTTCCAGCTCCAATTACTCTGATATGTCCCAGATCAAATACCATTTTTCAAGATATCAATTCTGTGAAATTTTAAAAAATCCTGTTGGAGTCATATTCTTATGCAGTAGGTTTCCTTATAAACTTGTTTTAAGTAGGCTACAACTGACATAATCTTGTGTCTATTTATAACAACCACATTCAAACATTATTTAACATGGCTTATTTTATTCATTTTTCATGTGCAGAAATCACATTTACCATTACTCTTCCAATCATTGGGTAGAATGTTCAGAAGATAGTAGAATGGCTATCCCTCTTGCAAATTACTTCTGCATGAGAACATATGTAGTTTTTATTCATTTTTAATCGAATCACTTTGAGATACACACTTAAAAAGCTGTTCATGATTGTGTTTCAGTCATACAATGTTTCAACACCAATCCCAATCCCTTCACCAATGTACATTTCCCACGACCAATACCCCTACTGTTCCACCACCCACCACCCAGCCAGCCACTGCAACTGGCACTTTTCTTCTTGCACCCTCTCTCTCTCTCTCTCTCTGTGTTTCTCTTTCTTTCTCTTTTTCTTTTCCTCCGTCCTGCTCTTCGACCCTCCCCTCCTTTTGGGCATTTTGGTTTGCCATACAAGTACTGGCAGTTATCTCTATATCCCTTTATTTCCTCTTAGGATTCAGTTTTTGTCCAGAATGATCGTTTTCAACTCTCATTGTCATAGTGGACCTTTCTCTCTCCTAGCTACCCAACGTGGCTCTTCTTGGTTAGGTGTTCAGGGCTCAGTCCTGCTGTGGTCAGGGGACTATGTAGTGGCAGAAGTCACACATTAAAGGCAAGTTCTTTACCACTAGCTGTATGCCCTACTTGATTAAAAAAAAACAAGAGTTTAGGAAAGTTAAAAATACGGCAAAAAGATGAGTATGTCTATCTTTCTACTATTATTCCAATGCACCAATGGCTCTGTCCAAGGATTAACTAAGTGTGTGTGTGTGTGTGTCGGGGGGGGTGTGGGTAGACATTACCTGATCTTGTTATTTACTCTTTCGATGCCAGAGAGGCATCGAAAGAGCTATGCTTGAATATCACGCCTCACTCAAGTGAGAGAAGGAATCCGGAGTTCTGACCTCCGTCGCTATTCCAGAATCAGGGACGCTGTCTCCTTTGCCAAGGCATCGAAAATCAGATGGGCTGGACATGTAATGCGATTTGGAGACAACCGCTGGACTAGAGCCGTTACCGACTGGATCCCACGGGATGTCAAAAGATCACGTGGCCGCCCACCTACAAGATGGTCAGACTTCCTTGTTAAGACCCTGAAGGAACGGTTTGAGGCTCTTCATATTCCTGAATCAACCAGATGCCATTGGGCTACATTGGCACGTGATAGGGTCCAATGGAAATGTTACTGGCGCCCGCTCGAGCAAATCGATGAATAACGGGATTCAAAAACAAAGTGATTCAAGTGATTCAAGTGACTATTTACTCTTTATTTGGGACAGGTAGTGGGAAATTAGGTATTAACTTTGGTTTTCTCTCTGGGAATAAACCCCAATGGTTGTTTGTCGGGAGCTGCTGGGGTCCCCAACAATACCAGGAACGAGTTCCCTTCTACCTCCAAAGCTGGCGGGGAATGAATGAAAACTCAGGAATATGGCAGTTTTAAAAATCAAATGTTGTCTCTATCTAAGTTATAAATACTTTTTGATAACTGTTTGCTTGGTGAAGGCACTCTGTTAGGCACTTGGATTTAAAGAAAATAGAATAAAGCATGTAATTCATTTAGAAAAGTAAAAGAGATGGGCCTGGAGCGATAGTCACCCGGTAGGATGCTTTCCCTTATATGTGGCTTACCCAGGTTCGGTCCTGGTATCCCATTTTTAGCACCGCCAGGAGTGGTTCCTGAGTGCAGAGCCAGGAATAACTACTGAGTATTGATGGGTGTGATTCAAAAAGCCAAAAGAAAAAAAAAACAGAACAGCGCTGGAGTAATTGTACAGCGGGTAGGGTGTTTGCCCTGAGCATCATCAGGTATTACCAAAATGCAAGGAGAGGGAGGGAGGGAGGGAGGGAGGGAGGGAGAGAGAAGGAGGGAGGAAGAGAGAGAGAAAGAGAGGGAGAAAGGGGCAGAGAAAGGGAGAGAGAGAGAGAGAGAGAGAACCAAGTTCAGATGAGAAAGTGGATAGGGAGTCCCACCAGAAAGGTGAAGAATAAATTCCCTAGCAAATGTGAGAAGGTGTGATTGGGGATCAGCAGCTAGAAGAGGGCTATGTGTTAAATTGAGAGGCTAAGTTGAGGCAAAGTCAGCATCAGGTTGACCTGAATACGGGGGTGAGGAATTCAGATACATTGACTCACTTCTTCAGTATTGAGTGATTGAGGACTCACACATGCCTGCTAAGGGGCCGGAAAGATAAAGGCATCGAAATAATGGAGAGCTGTGAGGGCAGAGAAAATGGACAAGCGATCAGGAAAGGCTCCCGATTTCCCCTCTCGTCAGAACTCCACCCAGCAGACCAGCCCTATCACAGCCCAGCTCGCACGGCCACTTGGTTCATCAATAAATGCTGGATTTAGAGATGACTACAAGAGTATGCTACCTGCATGGCAGAGCCTGGCAAGCTACCCGTGTGGTATTTGACATGCCAAATACCAGTAACAATTATAGACCTCATTCCCATGACCTGATGGAAGGGTTTGAGGCTCTGTATGTTCCTGGAGCAAGCAGGTGCCCTTGGCTCCGACTAGCATGAGACAGGACATATGGAGATGTTACTGGTGCCGGCTCGAGCAAATCGATGATGAACAGGAAGACAATGATACAGTGACAGTGATACTATCACGGGTTCTTATATACAATCCAAGAGCAGGTAAAACACCTAACTCTGCGTTCCCGGCTGGACCCTGGCCACGTGTAGGCCAAGATGGCAGCCACCATGTGTTAAAGCCCAACAGAGAATGGAGAGAACAGAGAAGAAAATGCCAAAGGAAGCCAAAATGGCAAAAAGGGCCTCTTCTTCTTATCCTAGCTTATTTTATAGACTGAACCCCCCCCCAAATCTTCCAGCCCAGCCCATTGTGGGCTAGAGATGTAGCCAGGTAAATGACCCTTTTGAAATGTAGATCTTTAGGTGAGCCTTTGGCTCAAGCTTCATGAAAGCCAGAGCTGATTTCCAGAGGCAAAATCTCCCTAGCAGAGAGAGGAGGGCTGCATCTCTGAACCAGAAAGCAGTTCAGAATGTAATTTGTAGGAAATGGCATTAATACTTTTTACTATGAAAATATAGCTAGCAGATCCCAAACTCTGGATCCCACTAAGGTCCAAAATCCATCAGAATAATTCACTTTGTCATTACCTTTAGAGTCAGAGACTCTAAAGTTAGTTTGCCCGGAGGCACACTGGCATGACTCTGAACTAGGAGAATTGATTACATTATGGTTGATCCAACGTGGATCACATGCAGGGACCCGTGGGAACAGAATATTGTTCTGGGGAAAGCGAGATTCATGATAAAAAAATATTTATGCTGTATAAAATTATAAATTCAGTCCAATTCTGCCCAAACTCCCATTGTGTCTGGTCCGGAGATTCCCCCAAAGGCATGGACCAGCTCTCCACATAAGCTAAGTGTAGCTGGAGGCTAAGGTTCAGTAGGGCATGTCACCCAACTTTTGTTCTCTTGCCTTGTAAAAATATTAAGCAGATTGCTAGAAAATTCAGCTGTATTTTCTCTAGGTTTATATTCCCTCAAGTTCTGGGCCGGAGCGATAGCTCAGCAGGTAGGGCGTTTGCCTTGCATGCCCCGGCATCTCATATAGTCCCCCAAGCACCGCCAGGAGAAATTCCTGAGTGCAGAGCCAGGAGAAACCCCTGAGCATTGCCGGGTGTGACCCAAAAAGCAATGTATGTGTGTGTGTGTGTGTGTGTGTGTGTGTGTATATATTTTTTTTTATTTTATATATTCCTCAAGTTCTACTTTGAACCATTTTTATGGTTCCATCAATAATAAGTTGAAATGGCATTGTTATTACACTTCTGTAATATATGTATATGAAACAAATTTCAAATTTTTAGCTGTAGTTTGACAATTCTTATGGCCTCATTCCATGGTGGTGGTGGATGGGGAGTGGTTATGACCATGCTCAGGGCTGTGTGTAAAGTGCTACATGGTGAACTTTGGGCCTCCATGAACAAGATACGTGCTCTAGTTCTTTGACCTCTCTTCCTGGCCCCTCGTAATCTCACATTTGAGATCAAAATCTTCTGTATATTTTTTTTCCCAAGCTCTTTCAACAAAACATGAAGACTGGTGGTTTCCGACTGTAAAGTATGAGGGAGAAAAGTCTTGGCCATATTTATAAATTTAAACTTCAATTAAAGCATTTTCTTTTTTTTAAAAAAAGTCCTCATATTGGTTTTAACGCAGTATATCCTTCACTAAAGTTTAAAAAATATAGAAGAGATCAGTATTTTTTTAGGTTGTGGCATGTCAATGTTACAAATACAACAATTAGGAAAATGGTCAAATGGAAGTTTTTTTTAAGCCATCCTAATGATGAAGCAAAAGGACAAGATAATATCCCAAAGCAGGATGATATTCCAAAGCAAGTGGGTTGTTAACTTTTAGTAAGCATATACTAATGAGCAATTTTTCTTCTCCAGCGGAACTCATTTAAGGCTTGGGTTAAGAATTGGACTTGGTGCAAGTTAAAGGACTAAAGTGGTTTAAGGACGAAACAGTGAATTATTGCAGAGGTAGTTGTGGAGAAAGGCATAACTGAAAAGAAATTCCAGCTCAAAACATTTTCCTAAGAGATATAACAATGGAACCAGGCTAGCAATCCTAATAACATTGTTATTACCAGACAATAAGGGAAAATTAACATAAATATTTTAAAGAATATAGTAGGGCAGGGGTGGGAGAGGTGTTGAAGCAGGGAGGGTTGTGAGGGACAGCCCTGAGACAATGCTGGAGGGAAATGGACACTCTGGTGGTAGGGGAGGGCGTGGTGACAGAATGTGTTCATGAAATACTATCAATACAGTATTGTTAATGTAATTCATGGTGCCGAAAAATGAAAATTTTTAAAAAGAACCTAGCACAAAAATGAACAAACTGAATTAAAACACATTAAAATGTTAGTGTAGAATATTATTTAGAACCTACCCTAATAAAAGGAATCAAATAAAGGGAATCTGAAAATGGTCATTAAATTAAGAGCTCACTTGTTGGACTTAATAGAACGGATACTACTGAAGACAGGATTGGTCTTTAATGTCACCACTAAAATGTCAAAATTAAAAAAAAAACAAACAACCCACAAACTGAATTACAAAGAGAAAATGAGAAAGAATAGGATAGTACAGAAGAGACACATGAGACAGCAGCCAACCAGTCTCTGACATGTGTTGGTGTTAGAGGTAAATGTCATTGGAACCTCAAAAAAAAAGGGTAAAAAAATGGAGTAAAGAAAGAATAGGAAGTTGAATTATTGTTTGTCTAAAACTCATTTACCAATAACATTGTAAACTAGGGTTCTTTAATTAAATAGGAAAATAGAAAGAATAGGGAAAAAAAGCACAATTTTTTTTTTTTTGCTTTTTTGGGTCACACCTGGCAATGCTCAGGGGTTTCTCCTGGCTCTGCACTCAGGAATTACTCCTGGCGGTGCTCGGGGGACCATATGGGATGCCGGGATCGAACCCAGGCCGGCATGGGCCGGCTGCGTGCAAGGCAAATGCCCTACCTGCTGGGCTATTGCTCCGGCCCCAGCACAATTATTTTTAAAGCTATAAATAAATGGCCAAGAATTTTAAATAATTGATGGCAAACTGAGCCACATAGATAGTTCAAGTAGTAGAACATACACAAGGCCCTGGGTTTAATCAGTTGTGAGCCGTGGTTACTAAAACATCAGACCTGCATCACCAATTCAAGTATGGCCAGAGGAGCCTTTGGGCCTTTCAACACTTCTCTCTATGGCTTCTATTTTAAAAACATCAGATGAATAAAATTGATAGACAGATATAAAACTGTACATTTTAGAATAAATTATTGAAAACCACTTTTTTCTTGTTATTTTGGGGCCACATCTGGCAGTGCTCAGGGTGTACTTCAGGCTCTGTGCTCAGAAATCTCTCCTGGTGGTACTCAGGGAACCCTATGAGGTGATGGGGATTGTACCGTGACTGCTTCTACCCACTGGCCCCTGAAAACAAATTTTAAAAGAAAAAAATGCAAAAATCCACAACAAAAATAGACATACCCTTCGAAGGAGCAACATAAGATGCAGAACCAAGTTCTGAAAGGAAGTCATTGATTCAAGAGGTTGATGGTATGGCATACTAAAAGTGATGAAGCAAAAAAGAATGGTCAAACTAGTTTCGGATTTAATGAGAGCTCTTTAAAAATGAAGGCAAAATAATGATGTTAAGCAGATCCAAGCTGTAAGCTCTAATGATAAAAAGATTTTCAGCATAAAGAAGAACAATCCTATAAAGGAGCTTTATCATTTCTAGGAGGAAGCACAGAATTATATGAAGCTGTGTTTAAATGAGGTGTTTAGCAGAAGTAAATATATGAACAATATGAAATGAGTATTTACTCTTTTAAACAGCAATTATAATAGTGCCATGTGGCTTAATCAAATATAGAGAAGTCAAATATATGAAAACAACAACACAGAAGGCAAGAAAGGTATATATCAAAGGAAAGAGAAAAACAGGATCACTCTATAAGTGATTCAAAATAATGAGTTCAGGGACCAGAGAGATAGTACAACAGATATAGGTGCTTGCATTGTATGCAGCTGACATTGGTTCAATCCCAGCATCCCATATGGTTCTCTGAACCCTGCCAGGAGTAATTCCTGACTGCACGGCCAGGAATAAGCCTTGAGCATTGCTGGGTGTAGTCCATAAATTAAAAATAAATAAATTTTAGCAAATTACTTAAGGTTGTTGTGGACTAACATGAGAGCACAAAAAACCCTTGAAAGCTACATACTCAATAGGAATTTGCACCTACTTACAGGTTTTTCAATTATCAATTATACCCCAATAAAATATTCTAAGTACTTCTTCATAATTTAATCATTCTTTCATAAAGGAGCATCTTGGAACCATACAAAATATGTTTTTCCTTTTTTAATTTTTATTATACCACTGTGAGATATGCAATTCCAAGGATGTTCATAATTGGATCTCTGTCATATAGTGTTCCAGCACCCATCCCTCCACCAGTGCCCCATTCTCATCACCAATGTCCCAACACTCCCTTCCACCCCAACCCCAACCTGCCCCTATAGCAGGCACCTCTTTTCTCTCTTTCTCTCTGTCTCTGTTTCTGTCTCTGTATTTCTCTCTCTCTTACACTTTGTGGCTTACCCTACAGATATTAACGGTTATGATGCAAGTCTCTATGTATATTTTTAATAATGAGTTCTAGTGTAACATAATTCTTCATTCCCCCATCAGCCTCCCCAGTTTGTTTCAATTACAATGATCACTAAAGTGTATAAATGTGAAAGATCCTGAGAAGGCCTGGTCCTAAACTTCATTATTATCTAAGTCTCTTACACAGCCACAGAGCGGCCATGCACCAGTGCAGCTTTGGGTCTGGTCTGTCCCTTGTCCAGCTTTTCTGGCTGTAGAGGCTACGAGCCCATAGCCATGCCTGCCGACACATAGGTGGAGGACCCCAAATCCCTGCTCCAATTCCGGCCAGCGCAGCCTCCCAGCATGTATCTGCTAACCCTAGGAGCTATGTTGAGCCCGGTCCTCTGAAATCCCCATGGGCTGCTCCACGAGGAACCAGTGGCGCAGCTGTTTCATACAAAAAATACAGATCTAAAAGAAGTGAAGATGAAGATTAGCAATACCTTTCTTACCTTAGTAGTCAAAAAGCAATAGATTATTTAAATAATAATTGAAATATTAGCTTTTGACATTAAACACATGGAAAGGTGAAATGTATATATGACAAAAATAGGATAGATTGGAATGAGAGATTGAGAATGTTTTAAAGTTAGAAGATTACCTGGCCCCCCCCCCAGGAGCTGCCCTAGGGCCACCAGCCATAGCATGAAGAGCCTCACAGGCATCTGGGGAAGCTGGAACTCAGCTCGCCCGGGCCCAGCTGACTTTGGGGCCCCCCGGGAGGGCAGATGGGTTTTTGGGAGTGGGCCCATCACCTCTGGGGGTCCCGGAAGCAGCCAGATGGGACTCGCCCACCACACTAGCCCCCACCTTCGCTGTCCAGATGCTGGGAAACTGCCTCACGGCCATATTAACAGAGCAAAACCAGTTTGAGCCCAGGTCGCAAGAGCCGCAAGCGGCCTTGCGGTCCATTAAAATAGTGGAAACAGTAATGTCCTTTAATGCACTGCATTCCACGATGTGCAGGAAAGTTTGGCAGGAGGGAGAGATAAAAGAGGAGAGAAATGACATACAGAACCCGCCAAGTAGTTGAGGTGTGGGAAGGGGGAGAGAGGTGGGGACGTTGGTGATGGGAGATGGGTTTGGGTGGAGGGATGGGTGTTGGAACACTGTAGAACCAAAACTCTACATGGGCATCTTTCAATTGTATGTCTAAAATGGTGTAATAAAATTTTGGGGGAAAAAAAAAAAAAAATAAAATGACTACAAAAAAAAAAAAAATAAAGTAAAATACACAAGGAATTGTTTAAATGAAGTGGTGAGTAAACCAATGTCTAAATTAAATCAGGGTTTCAAATGAAATTGGAATGTGTGGATAAGAATATAAATCAAAATATTGGGTTTTAGATTGAGATTGGGCCTTAGAAATGATGATGATATTGGGTGATAGATTCTGGAGTAATATTAATGTGTGATTTGTTTTGACTAGCAGAATTGTGGGTCAAGTTAATAAGAAATATTTTGTGGACATTTAGCTCCAAGAAAGCTAGAAGGTATCTTGTTTTTGTTGTTGTTGTTGTTTTTAAGTTGGTAAGTACTTTTATTGAATCAAAAGCATTAAAGGATAGATATATAGAATTGGAAGCTAATGGAGGGTGGAAAAAGTCAAACTGGATGGAAGGAGAGATCTGCTTTGAATAATGAGAAAAAAGTGATATGCATAGTGAAGCTATCTACTTGAGAGTTTGAAAATCAAGATACGAAGTATAGATTTAAATAAATGAAAGAAAATATTGCAAAAAAATAAAAAAAATTAAGTTAGAAGATTACCTATGAAGCTATATTATTTGAAGGAAGATTGTGAAAAAACTAAGAGATACATTGTAAATTTGTGCTTAACCATGCAAAAGAAGTATAAGTAAACCAAAACAGATTAAATTGGATTATATGGGCACTGCCAGGAATCAGCCCTGAGCACCCAAAGGTGTGACCCCCAAACCCTCCACCCCTCCCTCAAAAGAAGAAACAAAAGAAAAGAAAGAAAACTAAAGGCCCAAAAGCAGTTCCTGGGCCCTTGCTAGCAAATCACCAAAATTCATGGTTCATTGGGCAACTAAGATGTTAGGTGAGTTTTTTAAGCTCAGGGGAATACTTTGCCCCGAGTACTCCAATTCATTGCTGCAATTTATTTGTTCATTCATTCATTCATTCATTCATTATTCATTCATTCATTTGTTTGTTTATTTGTTTGTTTGTTTTGTCCTGCCCTGAGAGAGAGAGAGAGAGAGAGAGAGAGAGAGAGAGAGAGCAAGCAAATCTTAACCTTCCTAGCCAAAGACAGAGGAGCGGTGGGCTTGGTGATGCCTGCCTGGCCTCTCCCCATCAAGTTTGGTTTGATTAGAGTCCAAGCTAAGCCAAACAGGATCAGACCCAGTGATGCTTCTCAGGCAGGGTTGAAACTGAGAAGCAGCCAGGTGCAGACACATGAAAATATCCCACGAGATACCAGATCTGTTTGGAATTAGAGGGAAATTTCTGGTGCTCCTGAAGATGATCCCCTTTTGCTTTCCAAAGTTGTGGGATATTGACACCACCCACCAAAGTCATCACAAACAAACTCTTGGATGCAACACTGGTCCAAGAGTTTCAGGCATACAACTGATAGTATATGCAGCTAATGGCTGCAAATTCTGGCAGTGGCCCAGAGCAGCATAAACTCGGTATCACAATTTCTGCATGGGTTGAGTGAGTGCGAATCAGATGCTGTCACTCAGGCCTGCACAAAACCAGACCATCACCCTTAACCCTCAACTCACACCAGACATGATGAAAAAAGTGGAGCTATTTGCCTGCATGAATGAATGGAGACAAAATCTGTCTTTGAAATAACAGTGTTCACCAAACTGAGGAAAGCAATGAAAGAGCGCCCCATCAGACTCAAGAGAGAGTACAGTGGCCAGGGCACCACTCTTGCATGCAGCCAACCCGTATGGCCCTCCTGAGCCTACCAGGAGTGATACCCGGAGTGCACAGCCAGATTTATCCCACAAAACTAAACAAAATAGACAGAGAGAGAGAGAGAGAGAGAGAGCAACGAAAGAGAGAGAGAGATCCAAAATAGGAAGAGGAAATATGTAAAAAACTGCAATCAGAAATCACTGAATTGAGGAGCATAGTAGATGAATTGAAGACATGTTGGAGGGACCATCAACAGAATGACAGAAACAGAGAAATGAATCAGTGGGTAAAGTATAACAAACCATAACATACACACACACACACACACACACACACATGCACACACCCCTCAGAAGATAAAGGAATTACTGAAAATGAGGAATCCATGAGATAGCTTCAAAGAGAATAACATTCACATCACAGGATTTACGGAGGAAGAGAGAAAATGAAAGAATTATTTGCTGGAGAAATGATTGGATGGGGGCGATGGCTCAAAGGTTGAACTGCACACTATGGTTCCTGGCACCACATGATCTCCCGGGCACTTCCGGGACCATAAAAGAAATCAATATGCTGAAGAGATAATATTGTGGGAAGAACACTTGCCGCACACATAAGTGACCTGAGTTGATGCCCAGAACCACATAGAGGTCCCAACACTGTCAGGAATGATCTCTGAGTACACAGCCAGGACTAAGCAGTGAGCACTAATGCATAAGAAAGAGAAAGAAAGAAAGAAAGAAAGAAAGAAAGAAAGAAAGAAAGAAAGAAAGAAAGAAAAGAAAGAAAGAAAGAAAGAAAGAAAGAAAGAAAGAAAGAAAGAAAGAAAGAAAGAAAGAAAGAAAGAAAGAAAGAAAGAAAAAGAAAGAAAGAAAGAAAGAAAGAAAGAAAGAAAGAAAGAAAGAAAGAAAGGAAGGAAGGAAGGAAGGAAGGAAGGAAGGAAGGAAGAAAGAAAAAGAAAGAAAGAAAGAAAGAAAGAAAGAAAGAAAGAAAGAAAACTACTGAGATCCAAGAAGCTCAAAGAGTTCAAAATAAACCAAAAATAACACCAAGACATTGTGATTAAAATGGCAAAGACTAAAGATAGAAATAGAAGATTAAGAACACCAAGAGCAAAGCAAAAATGTACATATAAGGGAACTTCCTGAGAGTCAGAGCAGATCTAACAAATGAAGCCTGGTATAATATAGCCAGCACCTTGAATAAATTGACTTCTATATAAGAATATTCTAGTCTGCTAGCTTATCACTCAAATTCAAAAGAGACATGAAAGTTTTAATAACAAACAATAGTAAAAGAAGGTCAAGACAACTAAATCAGCTCTGCAAGAAACACTAAATGATCTACAAAAGGCAAAGAAATCATGCTTGGAAGCAGTAAGATACTAAAGATATTAAAAGAGAGTGCTAATGGAGTCTTTCTTTAATGAAACTGAGGTGACCGGTTTTGAACTGGAGAGAGAATATAAGCTCAGAATTTCAATGGTAAATCACAAAGTAATTTCTAGATAAGCATTCATAGAAAATGCACACTAAAAGAGATAAATGGATGCTGACCCATATGTAAAAGGAAGATCTCAAAATACAAGAGGATAAAAGAATCCAGTGAAACAAGGACAATTTTTACAAATCTTCATAATCCACAGATAAAATGACAAAATAATTTTATTTCAATAATATTATGTAATATCATTGACTTGAAGTCACCAGCCAAAAGGTGAAAGAGTGGCACATGGGTCAGAAAAGTCCCGGGGGGTGTTCTGCATTTCCCCCTCTCTCTCTCTTTATCTCTCACCTTTTAGGGTCAAGCCGGCTATGTTTAGGGGTTACTCCTGGCTCTGCACTCATAAATTACTCCTGCTGGTGCTGGGGGACCATCTGGGTTGCTGAGGATAGCACTCCAGTCAGCCACGTGCAAGGCAAATGCCCTACCAGTTGTACTATCGCTCTGAACCCATTTTTCCCTTAAGTAAAATCTTCTTGTAGAAAAAGAAGGAAAGAAAATTAAATCTGACCTTCTGCTACCTACATGAGAAATAGTTGAATATGATAAACTCAGATTCAAAGACTAGAAACTATCATATAGGCAAATAGAATTCTAAAAGTCTATGACAGCAGTACTATATCAAACTAAATAGATTTATATAGTAGACTTTATAATAGACTATATAAAAACTTTATATTAAACTATTTAATATATAGTATTAATATATAGTATATATAGTAAATATAATATGAATAATATATAGTATATACTAAAATAGTATTGGACTGATTCACATAATATAGTGTTATAATAGACTATATAATAACACTATATTTTAGCACCAGCTCTAACCATTGGAAAGATCACCAAAAAATTAGTATAAGAATCATTGGGAAGAAATGGAAGAACTTGTGCTTAATAAGCATATATCAGATCTCCACCTGCAGTGTGCATGGGACATTATCCAAGAGAGATCACATGATGGGACACAAAATAATCATCCATACAATCATGAAGATATAAATCATATCAAGCATCTTTTCAGACCACCATGTGATAAAGGTGCAAATAAACCACATCTGGCAACAACTCAAATACTTAGAAATTAACATTCTACTTAATAATCACTAGTTCAAAGAGGAAATCAAAGAAGAAATAAAAGAATTACTGGAAATACATGAGAATGAAAACTATCAGAAACTATGGGACATAGTAAAAGCAGTTTGAGTTTGAAGAAAGAAGTTTATATAGAAACTGAGGTATCTATCAAGAAACAAGAAAAGGCTCAAATAAACAGTCTTATCTCATATCTTAAGAAATTAGAAAAAACAACAAAAATATTTCTTATGTTAATACATAATATTTAAGTACCACACAGAATTAATGCAATCCCTATCAAAATTCCAACGGAATTCTTCAAGGACAAAATAAATCCTATGAAAGTTTGTATGGAAACATAGCACTACCGAATAACTAAATCATGTTTGAGAAGAAAGATGGAGGCATTGTATTCCTGACTGTAAATTATAAAACAAAGCCACACTAATCAGATCTCTGTGCTACTGGAATAAATACAGAGTCTTTGGCCAGTGAGTCAGGATTGAGTCAGGAGGAAAACCCTCAGAAGTATGGACAACTGATTTCTGAAAAACAAACAAAACACCAGAAAACCTAAGAGCATGATGGAAAGCCTCTTCAACAAATGATGTTCGAAAAAAATAGTTAATCACATGCAAAAAAAAAAATTGTACCCCATCTCACACCATCTGAATTAACAAAGTTAATCTGAAATGGATTAAATTCCTCAATCACTTGCCACTTGTCTTCCTGTTGTTCATTGATTTGCTGGAGCAGGCGCCAGTAAAGTCTCCATTCGCTTGGGAATGAGGTCCATTATTGTTACTGTTTGTGGCGTATCGAATACACCATGGGCAGCTTGCCAGGCTCTGCCATGGCTCTGGGTCTGGGTTCATCCCAGGGGACCCAGATTTTTCTATGTCAGATCATCAACCATCCAGTGCCCACGGGGCAGAGCCCTGGGTGTAGACAAGCCTGTCTCCCTATCTGCCACCTGCTGATGCAGCCGGGCACCGCAGCCACACCTGCAACACCTTGAGGGGCAGGAAATTTCTCAATATAAAAATAATTCTTTGCCGGCTGGTATAGCCTTTCTGGAAAACAATATGGACATTCCTCCAAAGACTAGAAATTGAACTCCCATTTGACCCAGCCATACCACTCCTGGGAATCTACTCTGGGAAACCAAAAATACGCAGCGGAAACACCATCCCTACTTTTATGTCATAGCAGCATTATTCACAATAGCCAGAATCTGGAAGCAACCAGAGTGCCCGAAAATCGATGACTGGATTTATAGAAGCTTTGGTACATCTACACAATGGAATACTATGCAGCTATTAGGAAAAATGAAGTTATAAAATTTGCCTATAAATGGATGGACATGGAGAAGATTATGTTGAGCGAAATTAGCCAGAAGGAGAGAGACAGACACAGAATGACTGCATTTATCTGCATAACATAAATATATATGTACATATTAAGATACCAATATCCAAGGTCAAGTGAAACATATATCAGGAGGTCTTGTCAAAGGTGGAAATTATCACAAACGTGTGGGAGTCGGAGGCTAGGTAAGACAGAAAATGGAACAATTTAGTGTGCTAACAATTGTCGAGAGTACTAATGCCAACCTAAAACTGAGCATTAAATAGAGGCAAAAAGATACACATGACAACCCTTTAATGTATGTTCTGTAATCCATAGTCTGGAGGGGAAGGAAAAAAAGAAAGAGAGAGAAAGGGAAAGAAATAAAGAACCTGCCATGGAGCAGGGCTGGGGGAGGGAGGAGGGAACCGGGACGTTGGTGGTGGGAGATGGGCACTGGTGGCGGGATGGGTGCTGGAACACTGTATGACCAAAACCCAAATATGAACTTTTTAATTGTAATTGTAAAAATTTAATTTAATTTAATTTGTAATTAAAAAAAAAATTAAAAAAAAGAGGAAAAAATAATTCTTAATTTCATCTTCCAATAATTGAGGAGAATAAAGGCAGAACTTTCTATATGATATTGACTTCAGTGATTCCATTCATCCCACCTCAATGATTCCACTCCTGGTAAAGAAAACAAAAATAGAAATAAACAAATAGAACTACAACAGAGTAAAAGGTTTTTCACTATGAAAGAAATGACAAAAAAATAAAAGTTACCCTATTAAATGGGAAAAATGTATACACCATACATCTGATAATATCCAAAATACAGAAGGCATTTGTTTCATGAAAAGAAAAAGAAACACCAAATAAAAACAAATAATTCCATAAAGAGTTGGGAGATATGGACACTCCCTCAAAGAAATACAGATGGCCAATGGAGAAAAAGTGTTCATTGATTATCAGAGAAATTTAAATTAAAACAATCAGTGAGAATGACCAGCATTTAAAAGTCTGAAAATAACAAAAACTTGTTGAATGCAAGTGAAGAAGAACCCTCCTTCATACTGAAAAGGCTGCAAACTTTCTATGGAAAGTATCATGGAGGCTGCTCAAATACGTTAAAATTTTATACCACCCGGCACCTGCCCCTCGAGGTATTGCAGGTGTGGCTGCAGAACCCAGCTGCATCAGCTGGTGGCAGATAAGAGACAGGCTTGTCTACACCCAGGCTCTGCCCCATGGGCCCTGGATGGTTGATGGTCTGACAGAAAAAGACTGGGCCCCCTGGGCCCCTGGGATGAACCCAGAGCCATGGCAGAGCCTGGCAAGCTACCCATGGTGTATTCGACATGTCCAAAACAGTAACAATAATGGACCTCTTTCCCAAAGTATGGAGACATTACAGGCTCCCACTCGAGCTAATCGATAAACAACAGGAAGACAAGTGACAAGTGACCACCCGGCAATTACACTTCTTTGCATCTACCCTAAGAGAGCAAAGACATAATTCAAAAAGATAATAGCACACCAATGTTCACTCAAACACTATTTACAGAAGCCAGAATCTAGAAACAACTCAAGTACCCCCAAACAGATGACTAGATAAAGAAACTGTGATATATATGCACGCATAAATACTGCTCAGTTATAAGAAAAGATGAAATCTTGCATTTTGCTATAGCGTTGACCACGGTAAAATGACCCAATGAGTTAAAGAGAGGTACACTACCACCAACTATGTAAGCTGCTCCGCCAAGTATGTTTGACCTGATTCACTCCAACAGTATCAACTGAAGAAAGGGGGTGGAATCAACATGTTTTTGGAAACAGAGGGGATGTGATCCAGCGGTGGTACGCTTTTCTTGCATCTGTAAAGCCTGAATTTGATCCTTGGCACTGCAGAAAAATCAAGAGGGTGAACCCCAGATTCTAAAAACTAAAGAAAAAGTAGAAAAAACTTAAAGTGGTGGTCATTAAGTTCAACATCTTAATCTCTATAATGAATGAAATAATTAGAGTGAAAACATTAAGGAATGAGAAGCCCTGATATCCACTGCCAGTCCATTTGCCCATTTGATTTTAATAGCACATTATACATTCTTTTCCCAGATAATATGGGGCATCCTCTAAGATAGACAATATTTGGGGCCACATGACAACTGCACATCAAAAACAATGTAAATGTTTTGAAAGCTTTTTCTTGAAGTGAAATATCTGTGGCTAAAAGGTTTGGGATTTGTGATAACTTTGTAGTCATGTAAAATTAAGTGCTTTGTGCCTCTCCAAATGTGATTATTCTAATAAATGGTGAAGTGAGCCAAATTAAAAAAAAATGTAAATTATGCAGAGTGTATTTACTGATCATAGTAGAATTAAGTACAAAGAAAGATTTGTTTTAAAAATTATTTTTATACCACCATGAGATATACAATTACAAAGATGCTCATGATTGGGTTTCAGTCATAGTGTTCCAGCACCCATCCCCTTACCACCCTTCCCAGCACCAGTATCCCCAGATTCCCTCTCCCCCCCACCCCCAGCCTGCTTCTATGACAGGTAGTTTTCTTCTTCTTCTCTCTCTTTCCCTTCTCTTACATATTGGGGCTTGCAATACATACATTTAGGGGTTATGACTTATATCCCTTTGCCTCTGATCAATGCTCAGTTCTAGTCTAGCATTACCATTTCCAACAATTATAAGCACAATGGTCCCTTTTCTATCTTGCCTAATCTCTGACTCCCCACACACTTGTGGGAGATTCCTGCCATTGGCAAGTCCTCCTGGTCCATGTATTGCCTGGCCTTGGATATTGGTCTCATACTATTTTTATTTTTATATCCCACAAATGAATGCAATCATTCTATATTTGTCCTTTTCCTTCTGATCATTTCACTCAGCATGATGCTCTCCATGTCCATCCAGAAAAAGTTATGACTATATCAATAGCATATAATTAATGCTGGCCAAGGGAATAGGCATGGGGATGGGGGTGGGTGGGCAATGAGTGTCTTCAGTGGTGGTGGGAGCACACAAGGAGACAGTGGGGTTGAATGATGAAAGTTTTTAACAGCTGTATTGTGAGAAGTTTTGTACTTCATAAATCATGGTGCTTAAATAAAGTTTAATTAAAAAGAAAAGGAAAGACAGCCAACAGACAGAAGAGAGACACACCAGACCCACAGCTGCAAGCTCGGCCTCATGTGGAGCGGCCCACGGAGTTCCAGAGGACGGTAAAAGGCTCGCCCAGCCCCCTGGCCGTGTCCTACATAGCTCCTAGGGCTCGCTCAGCATGCAGGGGGCCACACTGGCCGGACATGGAGTGGGAATTTGGGCTCCTCTGAACATTCCTCCACCTCCAAGTTGGTAGGAGTGGCTACGACCCTCCCGGCCACAACAGCCAATAGCCAGAAGAGAGACACTCCATGCACAATTGTAGAGAGTAATGGAATTTAGAACCAGGCCCTTCCCAGAATCTTTCACATTTATACACTGTAATGATCATTGTAGTTGCAGCAAAATGCAGAGGTTATGGGGGAATGGGGAATTATATATGTCACACTAGAACTCACTATTGAATATGCACATAGAGACATCATAAACCGTTAATATCTGTAGGGCAGGCCACAAAGTGTAAGACAAGAGAGAGAGAAATACAGGGACAGAGACAGAGAGATAGAGAAAGAAAATGTGCCTGCTATAGGGACAGGCTGGGGTTGGGTGGGGGTAGTGTTTGGGATGTGGGTGGTGGGAAGGGGGCACTGGTGGAGGGATGGGTGCTGGAATGCTGTAAGACAGAGACCCAATTATGAGCATCCTTGCAATTGTATATCTCACATGGTATAATAAAAATTTTTAAAAGAAAAGAAAATAATTAAAAATGAAAAACTATTTCTACTTGAAAATTGAAAAGAACTCTTCTAAATAATCAATAGCTACTTGAACAAACCATTGAACAAATTTGACCTATTATATCTATAATATATGGTGCATTACAGAATGACAGAATACACATTCTTACTTCAAGTACACATTATTTACCAAAATATATTATACATTATATGTAACAAAACTGAATAAACTTTGAAAAAGTTATAGAAGACATGTTCTCAGACCATAGTGAAATCAAACTACAGATCAATAGAAATATAAGTAGACAATCGGAAAATGTTTAAAAATCTATCAACACTCAACCAATACTCAATAACCAAGAAAGATTAGTGAAAATACAACACAACAAAAGTTATGGGTCTTGCATAAAACTACACAAGCTGGTTATTTGTTCCTTTGGCTCCACGATTCACCTTTTTTGCTTTATTTTTGGGGGGCGGTGGGGAGAATGGGGTCAGGCTCTTCAAAGAGTTTTGCTTACCAGCTGGAACTTTATCACTCGAAAGCAGTGGGAGGGAACCCACTGCAGGAAGGAAGGGTTTTGCTTCCTGCTTCTATAGTGTGGTCTTGACCGGCTTCTCCCCTAACACATAGCTTCCTCAGGACTAGACTTCTCCAGTGCACTGTGAACAGCAGCTTTCCTTTTGCCTTTTGTCAAAGTGCCTTCAGAGAGATTTCTTCCTTCAAAGACTTCCCTGCATAGGATCCCAGAATATGGGATTCCCAGCCACTAGCAGAGGTTGGGTTTCCAGCATGTTTTAACAATATTGCACCACAGCCAACTTCTCTTTATCCAATGAACACACATTACTTCCCCTGGAGAGACCTGGGCTTTCATCCTCAAAGGATCTCTCTAAGAAATAGTCTCAGCTTTAGGTGTTTCTTTTATCCTCTCTTTCTCTATTCTATGTAATCCTCTTTACACCCTGCTAACCAAACACTCATTCCTGGAATTCACTGCAATGGTTAATAAATCTTTAAATTAAACTTTTCCTGTTCAAATTACTATATGACTTCTTTGTCTTGACTGAACCTATTGATTCAGTGTTTAAAAGGAAATATTGGCTTTACATGCATTTTTTTTTTTTGCTTTTTGGGTCACACTCAGCGATGTTTAGGGATTACTCCTGGCTCTTCGATCAGGAATTACTCCTGGTGTTGCTTGGGGGACCATATGGGGTACCAGGGATTGAACCCAGGTTGGCCGCATGCAAGGCAAACACCCTACCCACTATTCTATTGCTCCAGCCCTTACATGAATTTTTATTATATATAATAAATATTTAATACATAATATATAATAAATATTATATTTATTATAGATACTAAATATATATAGTATATATACTAAATATATATAGTATATATACTAAATATTATATATTTAGTATATATAATGAATATAGTATATAGTATATAATCTATGATCTATAATACAATATACAATATATAATATATAATATAGTATATAATATAATACAATGTATATTGTATAATACATTATATTTATTATATATAATACAAATGCATGTAAGGACTGGAGCAATAAAATATATAATAGATATACATAATAGAATATATACATAGAATGTATATATACATAGAATATATATACATATCACATATAGAATAGAATATATACATAGAATATATATGTATATAGACATAGAATATATTTATACATATCTCATATATATTTTGGGGGTCACCTGCCATGTTCAAGGGTTACTCCTGGCTCTGCAGTCAAGAATTACTTCTGGCAGTGTTTGGGGATCATATGGGATGCCGGGTCAGCATTGTCCAAGGCAAACACCCTATCTGTTGTCCTATTGCTCTGGTCACCTTTATATGCATTTATTGGGAAAGAGGAAGGAAACAAGAAAAGATGAAAGGATTGAAGGAAATTTTGAAACTGTGTCTTAACAATGAAGTCACCCAAATATTTAAGAAGCAAATAATGCCAACCTTTTACAACCTCTTTGAAGAAATAGAAAGAGCAAATGTTGGTTTAACTTATTTTATTGAGACAGCATAGCCCTGGTAAGAATATGACAAGGAAATTTCAAGAAAATTAGATTACAGGACAGATATACAAATTTTTTAGAAAATATTAGAAACAGTAAATCCAGAGAATGTACATAAAGGATATCCTGCTGGCTTATAAATAATTGGCTTATTCTAGAAATTAAAAATGTCTTAAAAATTGAAAGCCAATCAATACATGCCACTTCATTAACACATAAAAAGGAAAGGTACATGGCTGTCTTAGCAGATTAGAAAAAGGAGGCATCCGATTAAATTGATAACTGCTTATTCTCTCTCCACTATTTTTTGATGTGGGGCTATTTGTTTTGATTTGTTGTTGCACTTTGTGAGTACTTTAGATAAGTGGGCTATTAGCTCTTTATCAAATATCTGATACGAAAATATTTTCTCTCATTCAGTAGCGTGTCTCTTTATTTTAATGAGAGTTTCTTTCACTGAGCAAAAACTTTTTAGCTTGATGTAGCTCCATTTGTTTATTTTTACATTTTTGGCCAAAGAAATTGGGGGGGGCTCTAAAATTTATATGACAATGTAAACAACCTGTGATAGCCAAGAAGTCAGGAAGAAGAAATTACTGAAGGCTTTCTGCTATCAGAAACCAAGACTTAGTGCAAAGCAATAATATTCAAAACAGTGTGGTATTGAGAAATGACAGTAGAACAGAAGAGAATTCTTAGTAACAGATCTACGTGTTCATGCAACTGAAATTTTGTGATGAGTATTTTCAATGAATGAGTATTTTCAACTGGAGCACATATATAGTTCATATGGAAAATAGGCCTTAATCCTGTTTTATACCATTCACAAACAATTCCAGCTGGATTGTGAACCTCTTGTGAAAGTAAGTCAATAATTTTCTAGCATAGGGGATGTTATTTTGTTTTCCTGTAAGAACTATATAGTCAGTATTAGTTGAGGGCCTTGTGGTTTCTGCTTCAACTTCCTGATTTTACTGTTATAGCACAAAAATAACTATTTATGCACTTTAAGAAAATACATATATAAAATCGCTGTATAAAAATCATTTGCAAAGCTGTTTGGAAACCACATGACCAGTTTTCTTATAGCAAGTGTGAGACTCCAAGTTCTATCTCTGGTGTAGCATGCTACCCCCACCCCACCCAGCCCTGCCGTGGCTCTGCTGGTCCCTGAGCAGCACCTGGGGATATTGCAACGCTGACCACACATGTAGGGAATGTCTTGAACATCCCAGCACCTCTAGGAGTCATCCATATAAAATTTTTTTTTTGCATTTAAGGTGTAGGACCCTGCCCCTCAAGGTGTTGCAGGTGTGGCTGTGGTGCCCAGCTGCATCAGCAGGTGGCAGACAGGAGACAAGCTTGTCTACACCCAGGGCTCTGCCCTATGCGCCCTGGATGGTTGATGATCTGACATAGAAAAAGACTGGGCCCCCTGGGATGAACCCAGAGCCACAGCAGAGCCTGGTAAGCTACCCATGGTGTATTCGATATGCCAAAAACAGTAACAATAATGGACATCATTCCCAATGAATGGAGTCTTTACTGGCACCTGCTCTAGCAAATCGATGAACAACAGGAAGACAAGTGAAAAGTGATAAGTAAAAGTGAAGATGTAGGACTCTGTTCCTGTGTTCATATATGCGTGTATGCCTTCCTGATGCAATTAAAATACACATAATATCCCCAACATAAACAAATGAAAAAGATTCCCAATTTTTATGCTTTAGATTTGTTTATGATTTACTTGAATGTTTGGTGACATTATAAAAGCGGGGGCTTTAGCTACCTTTTCAATGTCTTCTGTGTGTTTTATTGTTTGTTCTTTTTTCTTGTCAAATCCTCTTTATATTAGATTTGTTTTGTCTAAGTAGATATGTTACCGTATTTACCTATTTTTTTGTATTTGCCTGACCGTTTTCTGCATGCTTTATTTCCAGACTTCTTTTTTGTTTTTCATCTTGGTATCAAGGTTTTATTCTTTTTTTTCCTTCTTTTCCCAAATTTTATTACACCACTTGTAGACATACAATTGCAAGATGCTCATGTAGAGTTTTGGTTCTACAGAGTTCCAACACCCATCCCTCCACCCGAACCCATCTCCCATCACCAATGTCCCCACCTTCCTCCCCTCCCACACCTCAACTACTTGGTGGGTTCTGTATGTCTTTTCTCTCCTCTCTATCTCTCCCTCCCGCCAAATTTTCCTGCACATCGTAGAATGCAGTACATTAAAGGACATAATTGTTTCCACTAGTTTGATGGACCACGCAGCCGCAAAAAGGTCGCACGACTTAGGGGCCTCATGGTCAACATTCGGACAGCGAAGGTGGCGGCCAGTGTGGTGGGCGAGTCTCATCCGGCTGCCTCTGGGACACCCTAGAGGTGATGGGCCCACTCCCAAAACCCATTTTGTCCTCCTGGGAGCCCCATGGTCAGCTGAGCCTGGGGAAAGCGGAGTTCCAGCTTCCCCAGGCACGTTTGAGACTGCATGCTATGGCTGGTTGCCCCAGGGCAGCTCCTGGGCGGGACCACCAGGCTCACAAAATGGAGGGGGAAGGGCTGACCCCTGGCTCCATCTGACGAATTCCCAGTGATTCCTGCTTCTGGGAGCTGCCTACCTGGGCTCGAACTGGTTTTACTCTGCCAATCTGGTCTAGAGGTAGCATCCCAGCGTCCAGACAGTGAAGGTGGCAGACTTCTTTTTAACTGTATTTCTTCTAAACAGCCCACAACTCTCTCCCCCAGCCAGTGTATATGTTGGGGTGTATGCATATGTGTATATTGTGTGTGTATGTGTGTGCGTGTGTTCTCATACCTTTAGAATTTCTCATCTATTCATTTTGCTGTGTCCTTAACACCTCTAACATCTAGGTGTTGCAATCATCTTAAGAGTTGAACTTGCAGGTCAAATCCTGACACTAAACAAAGCTTTGTACTAAACAAAGCTTTATAATAAACAAAGCTTTGTACTAAACAAAGCTTTATACTAAACAAAGCTTTATGGGAACAAAATTCTGTACAAAATATAGGGTAATGCATACTGAGTCAAGGAGTAGCGACTGTGTCTTTGTGTGGTCTCAAAGTCAAAAGTATTTACTCTTGGAACTTTCACAGAAAAAATTTATCAATGTCTAATCCTGATTGATTCTAGTTTCATATTTATTTTAAGCATATTCCATCTTTGGACAACTACAAGCTATTTTCTTCTCTTTACATTTTCTTGAATATCTCTCCTGATTAGTTATTTAACCTGTTAATATTCATCCATCATCCTTTAAAGAAACTTTAAAGGATACATTGATACATATTTGCTTAATTTCCTTATTCAAATATCATGTTTTAAATTTGTAAGATCACCATTGGTTGCTTCAATTTTACAGATGGAATGACATCCTGAGTCTCCTGGGATAAGTGTCAATTGGTAAGTTTTTTATTTATAGCATTATACTTACATAATTATATTGTTCTTAACATCATATAATAAATTTGTGCATGTTCTCTTATTTATTAACTCTTCCATTGTGTGTCATTTCTTCTGATTTCTGAGTTTGGTAACTCTACAAACTTGAATTCCTTTTTGTGTTTGATTTTTTCTTATACTCTGTCACTGATAACCCCTGTCAGTGTTCTACGTCTGCACAAAGTGGGTTAACTCTGGTGGCCAGAGGGAGAGAAAAGGACGCATGCTGGCATCTTCCAGAGTAAGGATTCGCCCATATCCTGGGCTCCCTTGCTACTGCATCATTCTTTGCCCCCCCCCGGGCACTGACCTATAACTTCACTCTGTGAAAACTGCAGGCAGAAGAAGGGAAGAGTATCAGCATATCAGCAATCTAGCTTCTCAACTGAAAGATCTCAGTCAACCCCCCCAAAACTTTTCCTCTCTAAATCTTTTCGTTCGAGTTGGGGCATTCCTGAAAACAGTCCATGTCTTTAGCCATCTTGAAAATATCACTGTATCACTGTCTTCCGGTATATCATCGATTTGCTAGAGCGGGCACCAGTAACATCTTAATATGTCCTGTCACATGTGAGATAGCCCAAGGGCATCATCCACTCCAGGAACATAAAGAGCTTCAAACCATTCCATCAGGTCATGGGAATGAGGTCTATAATTGTTACTGGTATTTGGTATGTCAAATACGACACGGATAGCTTGCCAGGCTCTGCCGTGCTGGTGACTACTCTAGTAGTCACTTCAAAACTCGAGAAATTATTGATGAACCGCACGGCCGCAAAGTGGCTGCTCGAGTCAGGCTGTGATCAGCTCTTCTGCTGGGAGGAGCTCTGAGAAGGGAGTCCGGATGTGGAAAACGGAGGCCCTCATGGTGTGGGGGTTCCTCTGGCTTCTTGTGAGGCTCTGATGGGGTGGCGGGCCAAGACTAGAACCCGCAATCCCTCCTGGACGCCTCGTGATCAGCTGGGCACAGGGAGAGCAAGTAGCAGCTCTCCATGTGCTCTTGAAATCATAGTTACTTTCAATTCAGATGCTTTACTGTTTTTTGTGTTCCCCCAAGGTCTGCCACTATCACCGTAAAACTTCTGCTATATCAACAACACTTATTTTACTACAATTTATTACTTATTTATTACTTATTTTATTTTACTTATTTTACCTGTCTGTTTTTGCAGTTATTTGTCTCATTTTTTTTCTCACTCTTTCATCTCTGAACCTTTTCTATTATTTCATCAGATTTGGTAGAGGTAAGTTTCCTTCTGTTTTGATATCTTAATTTTCATTCATATCACTGTCACTGTCTTCACTGTCTTCCCGTTCATCATCGATTTGCTCAAGCGGGCACCAGTAACATCTCCATATGACCTGTCGCATTCAAGTAGAGCCCAAGGGCACCTGCTTGCTCCAGGAACATAAAGAGCCTCAAACCATTCCATCAGGTCATGGGAATGAGGTCTATAATTGTTACTGGTATCTGGCATATCAAATATGACACGGGTAGCTTGCCAGGCTCTGCCGTGCGGGTAGCATATTCTTGTAGTCATCTCAAAATCCAGCATTTATTGATGAACCATGTGGCCACAAGAGGCCACGCGAGCCGGTCTGTGATAGGCTGGTCTGCTGGGTGGAGTTCTGATGAGGGGGAAGTCCGGATGTGGAAAATGGAGATACTCATGGAGTGGGGGTCGTCTGGCTTGTTGTGAGGCTCTGCTGGGGTGGCAGGCCAGGGCTAGAACCTGCCATCCCTCCTGGGCACCTCATGAGCGGCTGGGCACAGTGAGAACCAATAGCAGCTCTGCCCCATGGCTGTCTCTGGATCAGCATCGTGGGCCGGATTAAAAAGACTGCAGCCTTCATTCATATAATTTTAATTATTTGAAAATAATTAAACTTTTTAAATTGTTTAACAATTGGCATTTATTATTTGGGTCTCATAATTTCAGTGTTGGCATTGTGGTTTAGACATTTAGGCTTATCATTCCTTAACACCAGTGATGTGCCGGAATCCCCATGGCCCTTACTTAACTCTTACTACATGGCTGAAGTAGATCTAAAATAGTGATGTGACTTTCAGGGAGTTAAAAAGACCGGAAGTGTAGGGAAGTCAGAGTTGCCAACCTAGTGGAAACAGCCTATCTGGTCTCGGGTCCACAGCCTTTAAAGGCAGGTTGGGCAATCTGTTCCATGAAAAATGGTTATTTCTTGGTGATGAAAGTCTGAGTACAGAGGACTATCATCCTTTAGCCACCTGAGAACAGTCTTGATGATTTACATAGAGATCAGTCATGGTATATTTCACTCCCCAGAGATGGCAGCGCTGGAGAGATTGGACAGGATTTAAGGCACTTGAGGAGTACACCACAGACCTGGCTTTGAATCCCTGAGTACCATGAGGGGGCTCCCAGAGCAGATAACCAGGAGTAAGCCCTGAGCATAGCTCTGTGTGGTTCCATAAAATAAAAACAAAAACAAAGAAAAGCTAAAATATCTGGCTGAACAACTCAGCCTTGTTGGAATTCTATCCCCATGCTGTCAAGCCTTAAACACACACGAGGTAGCCTGTTGCAGGTTTGAGGAAGGCTGGGACTGTAGTTCAGTAGCAGGGCACTGAAGCCTGGATTTCTCTGGGGCGTAAAACAAACCAATGATGGTAATGAGCTTCATCAACAACTGAAACCCTCTGAAATATTGGTTTCGGTCAAGTTTGATTTTCAAGTTTGAAGCCCAGAGCACAGACTTGAA
Source organism: Cryptotis parvus (assembly GCA_021461705.1). Taxonomy (NCBI): domain Eukaryota; kingdom Metazoa; phylum Chordata; class Mammalia; order Eulipotyphla; family Soricidae; genus Cryptotis; species Cryptotis parvus. The sequence goes on from JAJIBD010021542.1 coordinate 32,985, forward strand.
TTTAGGTGAGCAACTGGAGGTTGAGGGGATGACACAAATATCTTCTTTACTTTCTTTAACAGCATCTGGACTAGTCAAAGTATATTAAAAACATGAATCATAGGTGTCAGAGAGGTGGTACAGCAGGTAAGGTACTTGCCTTGCATGGAGCCCACCTATGTCAGTCCTCTGCACCACCAGGAGAGATTCCTGAGCACAGAGCTAGGAGCAAGCCTGAGCAGTGTCAGGTGCCAGCTCCCCAAAGAAAAAATAAAAAAATAAACAAAAAAACCCCAGAAGAATAAATAAGAATCCTAGACCAGAAAGATAATGCGGCAGGTAAGGCCTTTCGCATAGCTAGCCCCAGTTTAATCCTCATATGATTCCCTGAGCAATGCCTGGAGTGATTTTTTGAGCACAGAGCCAGGAGCAAGCTCTGAGCACTACAGAGTGTGCCCCCACCTGAAAAATCCTAGTTTAATCTGATGCCAAGCTAAAAGAGACAACACTGGTTAAAACTGGTTGTTTGGGAAATAATTGTACTCACAGAGAGATGAATTTTAAGTATGAAGCAGCAAAGTTCTCAGTTCTTGCTATTATTTTGGATAGATTATTGAATTTTCTTATAGGACAATTCTGCAGTTTGCTGGCATTCAATTTTCCCCTTTGGTCTAAACAAAATGAAGTTTCTCTAATTCAATAACTCAATTCAACAGGCACTTATTGTTTGGTTATTTTACAGCAGGGACAATACCAGATGCTGGATGGAGATAGAGAAGAGGAAAGCCTTATTTTCTGACCACAATAAAGGTTATAATACTGGAAGCTAGTATTGGGAGGTAAAAAGAAGGAAACCTACAAGAACCATATGCAATATTGTCTTTGACATAAGGCCCTGCAAGATGATACAGTGCCTCGGTGAATGCCGGGGTCCCCCGACAGTGTCAGGACAGAGGTTCTCTTCTACCTCCGAGGGCCCGGGAGAACAGATGAAAACTCACGAGTCCAGTGCAGTTCCAAAAATGGCTTTTAATAGTATAAAGCTCTTCCACAGCACTCCAATATAATGAACAAACTCTAGCTCTGGTCCCAACTTAGACCATACAAAAGATCCTAAATCTCCCACCAAAGAAAGAAGATCTCACCCGAGCTAAGTCCACCCAGAAGATGGAGCAAAAGGCCAAAGAGCAAAAGCCAAAAGCCAAAAGCCGCAAGGCTGAGGCCAAAGCCGAAAGCTAAAAAGGCCCAAAGGTAAAAGTGAAGGGGCCTCAAGTCAGCCCCTTATATACACCAAAGTAATCCAACCTGGAGGGGCATGTCAACAAAGAACTCTAAACAGAGTATAGTGCCACACCCTATTGCAGGTATAAACAAAGGTTATGCCAAGCTTAATCTACTTAAGTCAAGGTTCATTCTAATGAGACCTCTCTTCTATGTAAACACTACTAGAGGGTGTGGCAGTTACAGAAGTCACCTTGATTGAATAACTTCCTGACTTATACATCTACTAAGACTTCTATGTTTTCTAGATTGGGCACAGTTCCTCTTTATACCCACTGCACCCAACATGGGACAGTTAGAACTTACCAGGAGACTACCACCCTGGCTACGCTGAGACTATAGGAAGGATCATACTAGTTTGCTCTAAGCAGGCGAGTATGACCCTTTCAGTACATGAGAACAAGATACTCGGAATCACCTTGGTGCAGATAATAATAAGAAGGACCTTGTGGGTACCATCTAGATTACATGAAGCTCATGAAGTTAAGATGTATTACTTTATATCAGCCCCCTCTCTCCAGTATTTTACATAAGAGATAATCTCGGGATTATAAGGTATAAACCTTTGTTTATACCTGCAATAGGGTGTGGCACTATACTCTGTTTAGAGTTCTTTGTTGACATGCCCCCTCCAGGTTGGATTACTTTGGTGTATATAAGGGTCTGACTTGAGGCCCCTTCACTTTTGCCTTTTGGGCCTTTTTAGCTTTTGGCTTTGGCTTTTGGCTTTTGGCTTTTGCAATTTGGCCTTTTGCTCCTTCTTCTGGGTAGGACTCAGCTCTGGTGAGATCCTCTCTCTTTGGTGGGAGACTTAGGCTCTTTGTATGGTCTAAGTTTGGACCAGAGCTAAAGTTTGTTCATTATATTGGAGTGCTGTGGAAGAGCTTTTTTCCTATTAAAAGCCTTTTGAACTGCACTGGACTCGTGAGTTTTCATCTGTTCTCCGGCGCCCTCGGAGGTAGAAGAGAACCTCTGTCCTGACACTGTCGGGGGACCCTGGCCGGCGTTTCCCGACAAAGATGCATATTTTAAGAGTGAAAGACAATAGAAGATAAATATGTCCACATAAAGGAGACAAGATGATTTAGTTCATAGGAAATTGTCTCTTCAGAGAAGCATATGGAGAAAGTCCAAAGACTTCTCCTCAGTGAGACAAAGAATCCTATAAAAAGCATAGTGGATTTAATCATTAGATTTGCGTGTCAACTTGGACAACTATTATATCCAGTTTTAAATAAAACACAGATCTAGGTTTAATTTTTGTTTTGTTTAGAGGCCACACCCTGCAGTGCTCAGGGCTTACTCCTGACTTACTCAGAGGCTATTTGAGGTAGGGCTCAGAGAACCATATCTGGTGCTAGGAACTGAACCTGGGTCAGTGGATAGAGGCAAGTGCCCTATCCATTGTACTTTCTTTCTAGCTCTAAGAGTTGCATGAATGTAGCCTGTAGATGTAGTTGACATCGGTAATCAGTGCTCTCCAGGTAGTTAGGGTGGGTACCATCTAATCAGCTAAAAACCCTAAAAAGCAAAGCAGATTTTCCAGAGGATGAGGCTACAACTGTGAACTGCACCATCCACTCCCACGGAGACTTTCTGCCTCTCTGGATTGCCTTACAGATTTCAGAGTCATCATCCTTCCTAATCACATAAGCAATGCCTTACACTTACATATTATAATAGGATAATTATAATTAATACCATGATAAATTTTATCACCACCGGCATATAATAAAGCATGCATGTAAGATACACAACCACAAAATAAAAGATACACAACCACTAGTTATGTAGTAGAGTCCCTGCGCTACACAGGCGTTGTGGAAGCACAGATCCCCTTATCACTGGAGGCGCACTTCAACTTCGCCAGTCTCCTTGTATGCTTGCATATTTTCTTGCTTCTGTTCTCAGTTTTTTTCTCTTCCCTTTTTGGCTTCTCTTTCTTTCAGCTTTACTCCTTTTCTTATACTCTAGCTCTGCCCTAGCCCTCTATGAAGTGGTCTCCAATTGCTTTAACCCGGTTTGCTCTTCTCCTCCTCTAACTTTCTTAGCAATTATTAAAAAAACAAAGCTCCTCACTGTTGATTTTTGACCTTGCATGCCTTGTCTAATGCCTTTCTCTGCTTATAGTTTCAACTCTAGTAGGTACAGATTTGCAAGTACAAATTTGGGTGTGCAAGAGATGATGCATTTCTTTGTTTTCTTTAAAATAAAAAATATTCACATATGTGATCCCAGGCTTCTTTCTGCTGGAGGAGAAAGAAACCCACTCCTGGTTGTTATTGGCCTTCCCCTTTTCCTTAGTTCAGTGTGTAGTTAAGTAGGAAAGATCTGTGTTGGGTCTAGAAAATGGAGCAAGATGGACTTTTTCCCTCATGGGTCCGCGGGGAGCAAGCCTCCCCAAAGTGGTCAAGCACACAACTGAGGCTCGGTAGATTTGGGGGTGTTTCAGGAATCTGGCCATGCACACAACTAAGGCTTAGCAATTTGGGGGGGCATTTAGGAAGCCTGCTATGCCCTGCTAGTGGCACCCCACCTTTGGTTCATTTCTAGTTTGGGAAATTGTTTTCTTTCTCTACCATTTCAAATTTCCGCCAATCCCAATTTGTACATAACAGATAGTTTAATGCACCTTGAAAGAACTGGGGAATGACAGAGCTTGTGGGTTCCTCATTAGACTCCAGTCAACCCAACTGTACATGCTCTGATTCTTAGTTATCTGACTGACTGGGTGTCTTTGCATCGCCCATTCCAGAGTTAGGCAAATATCCTTTTTCTTTACCTGCTTCTGTTCACTGCTGCTGGCGGCCTGACTTTCCAAGATATTAAATTTCCTCTGGCAAACTTTCTGCCACAAGTGAAACTACTTCCTCTCAAATTTAGGCAGCTATTAACTTGAACCCTCTTTAATGTGAAGAAACTTCCAGGTCACAACATAAACATGTATGGTAATAACAGTGGAAATTTTTTAACTGAAATCAAAGCTGTACCTAGCATTCATTTTCATAATACTTTCCCCATGTAGTGCCAAGTACCTTATGAGAACTTTATCCCATTAATCATTTGAGATAAGTAAAGGTACCTGAATGAATGGCTTTATAGACAGGGCCACATAACCAGGTGAAGATCATGTTAACTGTTGTTACCCTGCCCAGTATTTGAATAGTTAGGTTATGTTGCCTGAAGAAATCTTGTTTTAATGACTTAACAAAATATTTGTGCTTGAACAGGAAAATTCATATTTTCACATAACACATACATTAGTATGTGTGACGGGAAAAGATACAAATTTGTTAATGTGCACTTGTTTGGGGACTCACCTGGTGGTGCTCAGAGGTTATTCCTGGCTGTGCTCAGGGATCAGAACTGGCAGGGCTCTGGGGACCATATGGGTGCGGGACTGAACTGGAATGGCTGTGTCCAGATAAGCAAGAGCTCTGCTGATGTACAATCTATGACCCCTGTACTTGGCTTTGGAAACTTCCAACCCTTCTGTATTCTTGTTCCTCTTTCATTGGCACCTTCCTACAACTTCTGCCATTTTCTTCCTAATACTAGTACTAGAATCAAACCATGATCACATTGTTCTTTAATACACCAGATTCCTTGGGACTAGACACACTTTGAAAGACAGCAGCTTAAGCCCATGACTTCCAAAATGGCGAAAGGTTTTGTTTCTGTTTTGGAGCCACAATCGCTGTTCTCAGGGCTTCCTCCTCGGATCACTCCTAGTGATATTCAGGGGATCACTTGGGGGCTGGGGATTGAACCTGGGTCAGCCACGTGCAAGACAAATGCCCTACCTGTACTATGACCCCCATTCTCCTATGGTAAAGGTTTTTATATTTGAGGTAGAAGGTCATCTTCCTTGATCCCTTAAACCATGTAGACGATAACATAGTCTACTATGTTATCTGACAAGGAAAAGTCTCCTGTGGAAGAAGACAAACGAAGTGGTAACCATGAGACAAGAGCACGGAGGAATACTTGGCTTTTCTTTTTTATTGGGGAAGGGGGTGGAGAACAGGGAGAACACCTCTTTTCCGCAGTCTGTGGACGTTAAACGCACACTTTTAAGCACTTACAGCGGTTAAAAGTTGTCACTTATGAAACCTTTATGTTAGACTCAACTCTTCAGTCAGAACCATCATGACTAATAATCTCGATGTTGCTTTGTGAACCGTGCAGGGCCTTCCTCTCTTCTCTCATCTTTTTCATTGAGGAGCGGAGCAGTGTGAACTTCACATTGCGACTTCACACCAGAGCTCAGGCTGCCCCTTGACTAGAAATCTCTGCCTATTCATCTTCTAACCGTCCAATGAAAGCCAGCAGAAAGGCCTGCAAGAGGCACTGCAGAGCTTTAACTTTAAGTAGAATCAACCCCTTTGTCCGCTCATGTGGAGAAAGGGAGAGATTCCTCTCTCCGTAACACCATGGACAGGATGATATGTGAGATGTCGTTATCTTGAATTTGATTCTTTTCATCTTGAATATTTAGTAGATATTTTATTGCCTCTGCTTCACAGAAGCTAGACCTCAAATGGGGACAAGGCCCACCTTTTCTCCTTCCGCTTCTGCACCCGTCCCTCCTTCCTTTCATTCCTTTTTTCTTCTTTTTCTTTTTTCCTTTCTTCTATACCCAAACTAACATATATCAGACATGATTAATATGTGATAAATGTATAGTCTAAAAAGTACCCTTCAGTCTCACAAAGGAGACAAGATTTACAGACATTCAAGACTAAGAAAATCAAGACCAGATAATTATTAAATTCAACAAATATTTACTAATCACTAAGGAACAAGGAATTATGTCCCACAGCTATTGGAATAAAAGAGACACACCTTGAAGGTTTCCATGATCAACACTATGTATGGTCTTTATATAGGCATGATTCTCCCACTGGCTTAGACATGTCCTTTATGGCACCGCTGAGGGAGAGGGCCTGGATTTCCTTTTTATCGAGATGGAAACAGGATTTTAATACCTAGGAGTTCTGATTCCAAGACCAGATTCTTTCTTCTAACGACATGAGCGCTTTTCAAAAAAGTCCCACTGACGCTACACTTCCATTGGGAAACTAAACCTACACCAGAGCTGAGAAACGTAAGTTCAAAATCTATGAGTGATCTTAAAGAAACATGCTTGCCCTGATGTTATCTCTGGGCCACGCTGCAATCAGGAAATGAGCCTCATGGGCTCTGGGTGCTGGAGGGAGGACGTGGTTTAGGCAGAGGCTTGTGCCCAGGAAGAAGCAGGGGGTGTCTTTTCTTAGGGTGTCCACGCCTGGCTTAAAATCTCCAGAAGATTTGGTTTCTCGTCACTATTTCTTTTCGATTTTCTGCGTCATCACGTTCCCCACAATCCTCTCTGGAGACCCCAGACGCACAGGGTCCTCAGGTCCTCTCCGCCGCCCAGTACGCCTGCACCGACGTCTGCGGGCCCGGCTCGGCAGTGCGCTCTGCGCGCCGCGGCCACTAGAGGGCAGCCCGGGCTGCAGCTCTGCTGAGCCCCCTAGCGGCTCTGTGCAGGTGACGAGGCGCCCGAATGGAACCTCTTAGAAGCTCACAAGTTGCACTCGGAAACCCAGCCTGTGTGACACCAGGCAGTGATGAAAAGAAAAGAAAGGAAAAGAAAGGGGAAAGGAAAGATGAGAGAAAGAGAGAGAGACAGACAGACAGACAGGCAGGCAGGCAGGCAGGCAGGCGGGGCGGCAGGCAGACGTGGCTCTCAGGCCTTCTACAGGCCAGCTCCGTTGCCCAGAAGGCGGAAACGAGCAGTCCACCCGTGGGAAAATAAAACAACAGACTCTGGGGTGGTTCTTGACATCTTCGGTCCAGGGCCTTTTGACTTCCTCGACTTGCGCAGATTTGGAGCTTATACATGCACCCTGGAGCCCCTGCTTTCCAATATGCTGTAAACCCTGGCTCCTGCTGTGCTAAGTGGCAGCTCTCAGAATGGCCCTTTCTCCTCCCTGGCTCCTGTTCAGGTGTGGCATAGGGGAAACGGGCGCGGGTTTTGGTTTGTTTGCTTTTGGGGCACACCCGGCGATGCTCAAGGGTTACTCCTGGCGGTGTATGGGATGCTGGGGATCGAGCCTGGTTGGCGAGTGCAAGGTAACCAAGCGCCTTCCCGCTGGGCTATCCCTCCAGGCCCAGCGTGCCTGCTTTGGGCAAGAATAGAATCCTGTCTGGCAGGGCTGCACGCGGCGCATTGAAGAGCTTCACGAATGAGCAACTTTTGCCCCACACAGCGCCCATCCTTTTGGTAATACCGAGGGCCTGCCTTGGCATTGAACACAGGCTCAACGTAGAAAATGAACTCGTGGCTCAGCATTTTCCTAAACGGAAGGTAGTAGTGATCTCCGGTTTATGGAAAAGGGCTCTGGCCCTTGCAGCAGTGCAGAGCGGAGTCCAGACAAAAGAAACCGACAGGCTTAGGCCTGCTCTGGAGACTGGGCCCTCGTGGAGGGATGCTTCAGCAGGTTTGAGCAGGGCTCGGGGATCACTCCCGCCAGGTTCAGGGAACTCTACACCGGGGTACGGACCCCGGCTTGTCGTGTGCTCAGCCCCGTTCTCTCCCAGCGCAGGAGCTGAGTTCTGCACCTTCCCCAGGTGCGCGCATTCCGGGAGACTAGGGCGTTGGCGTCATGCGGCCGCCCCAGGGCACAGCAGCGCCCAGGCAGGAGTGCTGAGCCCAGCCGAGAACTGGGCAGCGGAGGGGTGGGGTCCAGCCAATCTGCCCCAGTCGCGAGACCCCTAAAGGTCGCAGTCTATCCCTGAGCCCCCAGTCCAGCCACAGCTGGGCAGTAAGCGGTGGCCGTAGACCGGCCGGGCACAAGCCGGCCCTGCTCCAAAGGGGCTGAGACGCTCAGGCCCCAGAGCTCAGCAGAGCCCCGGGCAGGCCTAAGCAAGGTGGGCGCGAGCCTCGCAGCAGCCAGAAACCCTGGCGGCCCACCCCGGCCCTTTAGGCCGCCCCGACCAGCGCCACCTAGACGAGCCCAGGCTGCGGTTCTGACAGGGCCCGGCTGCTTCGCGGCCCCGGTGCTAACGGTCAAAGCATGCCCCGGGGGCGGGGTGTGCGGAAGGGGCAGGCTCGCGCCTGGGGGTCGCCGCGCGCCCGAGGCGCAGGGAGCCGGGTGGGCGCTGCAGCCCGGCCTCCATGTTGGGCGCCCACAGACACGCGCCCCCGGAGGCGGCCAGGGCCTCGGCCCCAGGGGACCCACCAGCCGCGGGGCGGCGCGGGCGAGGGCGAGGGGCGAGGGGCGCGGGGCGAGGGCGGAGGGGCGCGGGGCGAGGGGGCGCGGGCGAGGGGCGCGGGCGGGTGAGGGGGCGCGGGGCGCGGGGCGCGGGGCGAGGGGCGCGGGGCGCAGGGGCGCGGCGGGGCGAGGGCGAGGGCGAGGGCGCGGGCGGGGGCGGCGAGGGCGAGGGGCGCGGGCGCGGGGCGCGGGGCGCGGGCGAGGGGCGCGGGGCGGCGGGGCGCGGGCGCGGGCGAGGGGCGCGGGGCGCGGGGCGCGGGCGCGGGCGGGGGCGAGGGCGGGCGCGGGGCGAGGGGCGCGGGCGGGGGGCGGCCCGCGTGGACAGCGCTCGGAGACGCCCCTGATTGGAGCCGCGCGCTGTCGCGGGGGGCTGCGGGCGCCGGTGATTGGCCGCCCGAGTGGGGCCAGATTTGGAGGCTCCGCATGCCCGAGCCCGGGGCACTGGCCCGGCCCGGTCCCCAGGGCTGGTCCACCCGCTGGGCGCGCCGGCTGCGGGCCGGGATGCCCCTGAAGCCAGCGCCCTCCCCGCTTCTCTGTTTTTGTTTTTAACCTGCCTCAGTTTCCCTCGGGAGAGCCCCTCCCACCCCCGGTCATTCGGACGAAGGCGCCACGGGGTCGCGGTGCGGGAGGTGTCCGCGCCCCAGCCGGGGCACCTCGGGAATCCGGCTGCCCCCGCCACGGTCCCCTGCAGCAGCGTCTCCCACCCCGTCTCGCGGCGCCCCCAGCCCCGGCCCACGCCCCCTCCCCGGCCGGCGGTAGGTGTCGGGCCGGCGGGCGGGCCGCAGTGCGGCTGCGCGCTCGCTCGCGGCTGCTCGGGCTGCTCGGGCGGCGGCGTGGGGAGTGGCGGAGCCGGCCGGGCTGCAGCACCGGGGCGCCAGGCGGAAGCCCGCGGGGCCCGAGAGCAAGGCCGGGCCGCCGAGCCCCGCGCCTCCGTCCTCGGGGACCGGGGGTGAGGGAGCGCGCCCCTCACCTTCAGACGCCCCCGCCCCCATCCCCCGGCCCGGCCGCTGACGGGAGCGGGCGGCGCGGGCTGAGGGGCGCCGCCATGCCTCGCCCGCGCTGAGGCGCCGCGGCCGCGCCGTCTCCCCGGTGATGTCCCTCAGGCGGCCGGCGAAGGCGACGCACTCGAGCCCCGGGGCGAAGGCCCAGAGGATCCGGCTTCTTCCTCCTCCTGCTCCTGCCCTCCGCGGGCCTCCGGCGCCCGGCCCCGCGCCCGTCTCCCTCCGTCCCTCCCGCCCCTGCGGCCGCGATGGCAGACGAACAACAGCCGCCGCCGCCCGACGCCCCTCCGCAGCTTCCCCGGGCGCGGGGCCGCCCTGCCCGCCTTGGTGCCGGGGCTGCCCGGGAGCGAGGCCAGCGCGCTGCAACACAAGATCAAGAACTCCATCTGGTAAGGGCCGGGGGCCGGGGGCGCTGCACCAGGCCGCGACCCCTCCCCAGTTGCACGCAGCGCTCCTCAGCTGGGGGCGCGGATGCACGGGGGGGAGAGGGAGAGGTGTGTGTGTGTGTGTGTGTGTGTGTGTGTGTCTGTGTGTCTGTCTGTCTGGGGGGGGCGGTCGGAGTGCAAAGGCTCAGGGGCGAAACCCCGCGAAGGCGTGTTCCTGGCTCGCCTTTGGGGAATGGGCGCCGTGCTCACTGCCCCCCTTTTTGCAGTCAGAGAGAAGTGTATTGTGAATTTGCACCAGGCGCTGTGCGTGTGGCTGCTGATATGCAGCAGAAAACCTAATGGGTTCGCTGCTTTTCGTGCACGGGTTTTTGGGGTTGAGGGAGGGGGTTGGTCATCTTTATTCGAGATTTCCTTTTCTCTTCCAGGAATTTTATTCTTTGCATTGGTAGCGAAGCTTGGCCTTTTTTTTTTGTTTGTTTGTTTTATACAATATTTTATTTTAATGGGGTATTTTACAGGGTTAGGTGATTTTGTTTTTACTCTCCCCTGATTTAAAAAAGAGATGACTTTAATTTTAAATGCATGACTATTTTGTGTCTTTAAAAAATTTTTTTTTTAGAAACCATAGATCTCTGCTATTTCTGTACTTTCTTGTATGAGAATTTTCAGTTTTTCTGCAGCAGACCAAACTCTGAAAGGCTGGTGGCTGTCTTTCAATAATTAAATACACTGAGCTAGGTCTCTCCTCTTCCAGCCATTGCAAAGATTCTTTGAACATGGACTTGCATTGTTTTTGTAGGATTCTTCATTAACTAACATCTATTTTAAGGTGTAATGCTATTTTTAAAATGGAAAGCGATATTTGGAATTGGGCCTAATAGACTGCTTTTACTGGAAGTTTGAAAAATGATCTTGTATTTTAAAAAGCTCTAATATAAAATATCTTGCTGGTCTGTTACTGAATATTACTGCTAAAATGCCCAACTTCTTTTGTATTACAGTTGAAAATGAAGGTGTTATAAAGCAGCAGGCATTGCAGTACAATATTTACACACTTAAAAGGCAGCAGTATTTAAAATCAGAATTGCAGTTTGCTCTGTAGTAATTTTTGTTATTTCGTTGGCATACGTCCAGATTGTCCTGATGCTGTTATGAAGTAGGTCAGTGCAGGCTTTAACAGCTCCATACTACACAGTACTTGGCAGTTGATTGTCTTGCTTCCGGTTTTAATTTTTAAATGAAATTTTAATATTTTAAGAGACTTCTTTTGGCCGTGATAGTCACATTGTGGTGATGTGACTAAGATGGGATTGGGATGTTTGTGAGAGTGGGTGGGTATGGCAAGAGTTTTATTCTTGAAATAAAGTCTCCTAATCTCCCTTAAAACTAAAGGAAGAGGTGGTTAATCTGCTTACCTTCAAGGCTTGCAGAAACCAGACAGGGATTTTTTTTTTCCCTTTCTATTAACTGATGTAACTTAGTGTCTCTGAAATCATTAAGTTGAATTAAGCTTTGTCTTTTTACATTTTAGGTAAAAGACATCCAAGTTAAAGGACCAACATCTTTTGAGAAAGTCAGTTTTTAAAAGTTGAATCAGCAATGTATATTTACTTACTATGAGATCAGTGCTTGGGGAACATATGGGATATTGGGGATCGAACCCGGTCAGCGCGTGCAAGGCAAATGCCCTCCAAGGAGGTGTCATATTTTAAAAGAGTAAATGCATAAGCAGTTGAGGGATTGGCTAACCAAAGAGTAGAGAGCTCTTTTGAATGAAACACATGATTTCATTTTTCTTTTATTGGTAATATTTACACATCCATTCCAAGTGAACTTTGCTGACTTTCATTTGAATAAAACCTACCCTGAAGTAGAGGGTATTCATTTCAGTTGTAGTGTCGTACTGACTCATGTTCCATTTTCAGTGGTTGAAGTCTTCCTTGCAAAACTTATCTTTACCTATCCTTTTAAACTTTAGAACACACATTAGTGGATAACAAACAGTATTAGTGTATATATTCAATATGTAGTCTTCTGTAGAGCCAATTTGTGTTATTCATTAAGTTGCTATGTAAAACAAGGATATTGAAAAGCGAAAGTTCCCTTATAACCTCTCTTCTAGAGAAATTGTATATCTATGTGAAATTAAAATTTTAAAACAATACCGCAGTTCTTTAATGATCTCCCTTCCTCATTTTTTGAGGTAACTGTCTTCTTACTATTATATTACTACCTGATATCTCTCTGAGAAATGATCAGTTTGGTAGTGTTTCCCATATCAACCTTTTCATCATTCGTTAATAAGAATTTTAAATTACCTTACAGAAATGTGGCATTTAAAAGTCAAATGGTTTTTGCATTGAGGTTCGTCATAGTTTCTTTTCTAGTTACTGGAACTTGCAGATCACAAACAAGTCTGTACTTGTTCTATTCTACAAATATAAATATAGTGTGTGATGTAGGACTTTACTTGGACAATGATTTATTATCCCAGTTTGTAATTTATTAAATCATAAATTCTGTTTGATAAAAGCATGTCCATTGTAATTTCAATTGTTAAATAAGTCTTTGAGGAAAAGATTAGTCAGAGTTGAAATGATAATACTTAATGAGATCAGGAATTAATTTAACTTTTTTTGGGGGTTGGTCCACACCCAGTGATGTTCAGGGCTTAGTCCTGGCTCTGTGCTCTGGAATTACTCCTGGCAGTGCTCAGGGGAACTTAATGGGAAGCCGAATGGAACCCAGGCATCCGCCTGGAAGGCAAATCCCTACACACTGTTTGTTTGTTTGTTTGTTTGTTTCCATCCTCAGGAACTAGCTTTCTTATGAACTGGAAATATAATGTGTTTTTAAGGCAATTGTAGAAAATAGAGATACTGCTAACTTGATAGCTTTGTAGTGTTTTAGTAATATGTTGATGGATATCTTCATCCTAAATCCAACGTAGCAAACATGCAACTTTCTTGATCTTCCTCATTCCTATTAAATGGACAGTGGTTGCGAATAATGGCATACTCTGCCCTTCAGGAGATTAATATGTGTAGGCGTGTTTTAGTACTAAACAATGCTGTTACTGAGGGCGGGGGAAAATGCTGTTACTTATATTTTGGAAATAATAGGATTTTTAAAAAAAATTTTTATTTTTACAATTACAAAGATATACATTTAAAAAGTTCATATTTGGGTTTTGGTCATAAGTGTTCCAGCACCCATTCCTCCACCGGTGCCCATCTCCCACCACCAACGCCCCCGGTTCCCTCCCCCTCCCCAAGCCTTCCTCCATGGCAGGTTCTTTGGAAATAATAGGATTCTTATAGGAACACCTCACTAGAAAAAAACAAGTAACTCGTGTCATTTTTTGAAATAAAGATACAGTGATAACCTACACCAAAATTACTAATAAAGTTGCTGGCAATTTCTTACCTTACATGGAATATTTTTAGTTATCCTGAAAAAATAAAAAGAATATTAAAACAATTTTTACTTTTTTATCTCTCAGTAATGCATGTGTTTTTAAGGGAAACTTCTAATTAGTAATTAGTTCAAATCAAGACTTAACTTTGATTTTTTTTGTGGTGGTGCACATCTGGGGATGCCCAGGGGTTATTCCTGACTCTGAGCTCAGGAATGACTCCTGCTAGTGCTCAAGGGATCATCTGGGGATGCCCAGGGTTATTCCTGACTCTGGGCTCAGGGATGACTCCTGCTGGTGCTCAAGGGATCATCTGGGGATGCCCAGCGGTTATTCCTGACTCTGGGCTCAGGAATGACTCCTGCTGGTGCTCAAGGGATCATCTGGGGATGCCCAGGGGTTATTCCTGACTCTGGGCTCAGGGATGACTCCTGCTGGTGCTCAAGGGGTCATGTGGGGATTGAACCTGGCTTGGCCGTGTAAGGCAACCCACCTGCTGTACTGTCACTGCCGCCCTACCCACTGTACTATCACTCCAGCCCTCCAGTTGCTTTTCTTTGAGGAGGTGGGGGCCACACCCAGCAGGGATTATTCCTGGCAGGGCTGGGGAACCATAAGGAATGCCAGGGATAGAACTCAGGTTGGCTGCGTGCAGGGTAAGCGCCTTACACCCCGTGTTCTCTCTCCATCTCCTAATTTTATTTGGTTTGGGGGCTACACCTGGCAGTGCTGAGGAATTACTCATGGCTCTGTGTTCAGGGCTTCCTCCTGGCTCTGTTAAAGATTATTCTTGCTGGGGCGGGGGGGACCCTACATGATGACGGGGGATCAAACTCAGGTTGGCTGCGTCAAAGCAAGCGTCCACTCTGCTGTACTGTTGCTCTCGTCCTGCTTTTCTTTAAAACAGTTTTATTTGAAATCCTGTTGGGATAAAACTAATGGAGAAAACAGGATAGTTTCATTTATAGTCTCTTCTGCTTGTTTGTGACTGGTTTCTGTTTAAGAATAAGCACACTTATTCTTAAGTGAGGTAGAACTAGGCCGTTAGGTCCTTGCGTCCAAGCCGACCCTGCTAGATCCCAGGACCACACCCGGCACCGGCAGGAGTGATTCCTCAGCACTTTGGGGTGTGCCCCCAAAACAAACAAAAATAATTGCACCAACATGGGTGGAATGGTTAATTTGTAATTATGTTGTAACAAGCAGTATATTTACTGAGAAATTCAAAAGAAATCCGATGTTTTGTAGAAATTATTACACTATCTTTTCTTAACAAATGCATGGATTCTTAAAAGAATTCTTTGTTTTGTTATTTTAATTTCTGTAGCTGTTTGCAGACAGGACTTTACAAACTTCATTAAAAGTCATAAGGTGTGTTGTACAAACTTTGGAGAAATCCACTTTTTAATTTTATTTTGGCCACAATGAAAATTTTATTTTTGGCTACATCTGACTGTGCTCAGGACTAACTTACTTTAGGCTCTGTGCTCAGGGGATGACTTCTGGTAGTGCCCTAGAGACTCTATGGGGGTGCCGGGATCAGACCTGGGTCAGCTGGCCACTGCAAGACCAATATGTGTACTGTCTCTCCGGCCCTGTGAACCCCACTTTGAATGCAAAGAGGATAAATCTTGTACCGAGTTCCTTATGCATATTTAGTTCTGTCAGTCACACACTTCTGAATCATTACATATGAGGCTTAGAATTATAATCAAAGTAGAATTACATATATGGGTCATTTTGGATGTTTTCTGATGGAGCCCAAATTGTGCAGTTTTATTCTGCTTTCTCTTTAGTTACAATGAGCAGACTATTGAGCTCTAAGATTTATGTAGTGATGCTATATTAGTCCTGATTTCCAGTTCTAGAACTGAATAATTCAGTGTCCTTGTTACTGGGTTAGACTCTGTCTGAGAAATGGTTATTCCCTGAAAGACTCTGATTTTGTTTACTTTAACTGTAAGTCCATGGTCTTCATTTTGCTTAAAAATTAGGCTAATGATCACATTAGCTGACTTTCATTTATTTTTGGTAGTTGATTGGCATTCTACCTGCCCCAAGTTCAGCCTGCTGTACCCATTCTATTTTTTTTTTCTTTTTTGGGTCACACCTGGCAATGCTCAGGGCTGACTCCTGGCTCTGCACTCAGGAGTTATTTCTGGCAGTGCTCACTGGACCATATGGGATGTCAGGGATCAAACTCAGGTTGGCCACGTGCAAGGCAAATGCCCTACCCGCTCCTGCTTCTGCTGTAGCCATTCTATGTCTGTTTTTGAACTGCGAGCCAGAGGTGAGAAAAAGGTTGAAAACCACTACTCTATTCTCAGCTCTCAAAACTATAGGCCATCTTTTCATTTACGTGCATATTTTGGCAGTAGTGATGGTCGAATCTGGTACTATTTCTGATCACAGAAAGACAGCAGGAAGTTCCTTGCTTTCTGGACTTTGAAACTAATGGAAATTGCCTTCCTCATTGACCAGAAAGGCAAGTTAAGCAATTTCAAGCCCCTCGATTTTCTGGCCTTATTTAGCTGAAATAATGGATATGTGTGTATACAAATAATTGGGCAGTTTGTTCTCCCTACTGGGAGGTGTTTTGAATGATGTTAGTTAGTTTTTACTAACATCGTAAAAACAATGACAGATGACTTTTTATGTTAGAAAGATGTTAATAAGATTGTACCATGAAAATAATTGAAATGAACACTGTCATTACCCACATTCAACACTTTTAGCAAGAACGTGTATGTGAATACTTAATTGGGTACCTAAATGTACAAAATACTGTGCTGAGTACTGACATTTGAGGAATGTCCTTGTAATTCTAAGGAAAATTGTGCAATGAAAATTCTCTTCCACAGCTAGAGAAAGAGTACAGGAGCTAAGAAAGGCACTTGCCGTACATTCAAGTGACTGTGGTTTGATCCCCAGCATCACTGAGGTCAGTCCCCAGAACACTGCCAGGGGCCGCTCCTGAGCACTACAGGGTGTGGCCCCGGACAAACAAATCTACTCAGAACCAGGGCTAAGAGTTGACAGGTACATTGATTTAGTTGTGAAAAGCAGGCCTTAGTTTCCTTGTTTATAAAATGGAAGGTTTATACTAAATGACTTTGAAAGTTCCTTTGGTTTCTTTATTTCTAAATTAATATTGACAGCAATAATAGTGCTTCCTGTAAATGCAGTGATTAGCTTATCACAGGTACCCAGCACATTTCAGTGAACTGATTATTAGGATTTGTTACCATGTCCTTGGAAGTTAACTCAGGACTATCAGATAGTGGTACTCCCTATGACTACCTCTGCCAGAATTCAGATGTGAGAGACTGTTAAAGATACTTATTGAGCATGTGTTATATTTAAACTATTCTAAGAGCTGTTGTTCCCAATGCAGAAAATAAGGCTTGCACTAGGGGGGTATTTGTGTGGTTGTTAAGAGGTGCTCTGTCCTTAGAAGCCTCTGACATAGAAGCTCCTTCCGTGGCAGTTCTGTGATCATTTAGATGGCATTGAATGTTGCACATGTGTATAAGCAACTAATATAGTAGTGTGCTCTTTTTAGAATCACTTAGGGTAGGGCTGAGTATCCCAATTTTCCCTCTTTATGAACTAGGGTAGACATTTTGATGAGTAAGCGTCATGACAGAATGTTCTTTAAGCATGAAGAAGAGGACAGTACGGTGGTTACTCCATAACGTTTGATCAGACTGGACCACTTTCAGCCTCTGGCCTGCTTTACCAGTGCTCTGGGTGTCGTTTAGCTGCTTTGTCTCTTTTCTAGGTATTGTGAGTTCAGGTTCAAGATGAAACATATGGACCACATGAGGTAGAGCCTTCTTGCTCTCTTTTGGCAAGAAATAATAGTAAGATTCTTCGTCAAGACCCAGAACGAACGGTTTGAGGCTTTTCATATTCCTAGAATAAGCAGGTGCCATTGGGCTACACTGACTGGCATGTGACAAAGACAAATGGAAATGTTACTGGCGCCCGCTCGAGCAAATCGATGAATAATGGGATGTCAAGTGATCAAGTGATCAAGAATAAGAAATATTGCAGGAAATAATATTAAGAAACAATAGGCTCTAAGACTTTGCTGCACTTGATTGCTGACTATGAGACTAGCTAGGATAGTTAACACTTAATCCACAGCAACAGAAACTTTAAAACATGATTTAATTTTTTCTTTCTTGAGACTCACTACCACCCCATCCCCCATCCCCCACCCCCAGTTTCATGTATTTGTAAAAGGAAATTAAAAAAATCTAGTGAGGTTTGACTAATTCTGCATAGTGCTCATCAAACATCTTTTTATAGTAGTAGCCCATACATTTTACAAAATTGTGTGGGAGGTGAGATTTTGTATTTCTCCTGTCTAAGAATGAACTGAAACCATATGGATGTTCCTTGCTGTTTGGTTCCTGAATTTGCAGAGAGGCCTGAGTGACAGATTCTAATTTGTTTTGTATTGGAATTTTGGAAGCTAAGTGTCCATATGATATGAAGTACCATCTCCTCCAAATAGCCTTATTGCTAAAACAAAAAAGTGATTTTCTTTTTTGTAGTCTGAATTTAGCATGGCACAGTAGCAAAGAATATGTGTCCTGAACACACCCTACAACACAGGACCAACAAATTGATTTGAACATGGCATGCTCAGACTAATGGATTAGGGATGCCCATGAAGGACCAGGGAATAGAAAGGATGGTCCATCTGGCCTGTAAATTGTCGCCTCTTTTCTTCCTGAAATCTGTACTTTTTGTCGTTTGATTGGCTGGTTAAAAGGCGTTGGAACTGTCGGTTCTCTTAGGGTGCGAGTCTCCAGGACCATGTGGTTTCATTTATGATGCTAACGCAGTCCTGTGGGAACCCTTTGTGCTTGTGTTTTTCTCTATACTCATTTTTCTTTGACTTTCCTGCTTTGATCACTTGGTATTGACAAGTAGCTACAAGATAATGGTGTGATTCTTCTACTACTTTAGTTTACACCATCCATCACTCCTCTTCCTTTCATTATCTTATTTCTCTGCTTACACTTTTTGATGATTTCTTGACCTTTTGTCTTAAAACTTAGCTTTTTGTCCTAGTCCCCACCTACCAGCCGATTTACTGGTTTAAATTTCAGATCCAACTCAGGGCATTGTTTCGATGAAACTTGTCCCATCTTCCAAGAAATAATGTATAAATTCATTTATTTCCCTTAATCTAAACTGGCCATACCTACAATGAGTCTGTAATTGGAAGTTTTTACTCAGCTGAAATGGAATGTTCTCATTTCTAATATGTAAAGTTCATAGGAATTCAGAGAGTTATATACCTGAAATCAACCACTGCATGAGTAAATTGCCACATGACAATAAAACATTTATATATGGGATAGCCAAGAATTTGTCCTTGGTTTTTCAATATATGCAAAATTTAAAATTATTTGGAAGTGGGAGATTCACTTCAGTGATACCTTGCTTATTACAGTAAGGCTGCTGCTTCTAGGAATCGAGACGAGATTTGAACAAGATGCTTCAGTTAGTGCAAGTGAATCACTTCTCTGATGTGATTGCAATAATTAGATCGTAATTGCAGATGCATATAGGCAAACTAGGAACTGAAATTTAACTATGAGATTAAGTATATCTTCCCATTTTCTGAAGCAACAGCTTTAGTGAGCGGTGTTTGGGCAAAATTCTGTACCTGCAAGTTCTGAAGAAATGAGAAGGTCGGAGCCAGAGCGATAGCCCAGCGGGTAGGGCGTTTGCCGGTCTGGCCGGGTTCGATCCTCGGCATCCCATATGGTCCCCTGAGCACCGCCAGGAGTAATTCCTGAGTGCAGAGCCAGGAGTAGCCCCTGAGCATCGCTGGGTGTGACCCAAAGAGCAAAAAAAAAAAAAAGAAATGAGATGGTCAAAGACTTTCAAAATCAGGTGGTCAAAGAAAGCTGAATTTAGTGCACACTTATTTTTTTGGGGGGTCACACCCAGCGATGCTCAGGGGGTTTCTCCTGGCTCTGCACTCAGGAATTACTCCTGGCGGTGCTCAGGGGACCATATGGGATGCTGGGATTGAATCTAGGCCGGCACAGGCCAGCCGCATGCAAGGCAAATGCCCTACCCGCTAGACTATTGCTCCTGCCCCAAGTGCACACTTATTTTAATATTTACTACCTGCAGGCATGAAGTTGATGTGGGAGGGATCAGGAGAAAAAAATTTTGTTGGAAAATTGGAAGCTTCTACCTTCAATTTTACTTTCTTTGGGGTTTGGGAGGTATACCCAGTGATTCTGTGGGGGCATAGGGGTTGTTTCTCAAGCAGTGCAATGGCAGGGCACTTCCTGTAAGACTGCCCAACCAGGCCACACAGTTCAGTGTGCGGCTTTCCCTTAGGGGCCTGGACCGCTACGGTCTGAACTCAGGTCACAGAACTTGTACTGCATGTGCCCTGCCCACTGAGACGCTCTACCTCACCCCCAGATTCCCATGAAAAGTTCACTACACACAGCCGACCCAGGTTCCATTCCACACCCTATGGCCCCCCAAGCCTGGCAGGAGTGATTCCTGAGTGTAGAGCTAGGCGGAACCCCTGAGCACTGCCAGGTGTGGCCCAGCACCTCCCACCCCAGGAAAGTTCTGTGTACAGAGCTCAGGCTGAGAAGGAAAGGCTGGCAGCTGGTGCTGTGTGTAGGACTCAGTGAAGGTGAGGATGAGAGTATTTGCTGCTGAAGATCCGTCCCTCCTGTATAAGCCTTTGTGTTGTTTCTATTTATCCCACTCTCTGTACCCATGGACTTTTTTCTCACGTGCGCCTTTTTACTAACATAGCTGTGCTCTCCACAGGCCACTTTTCTTGTGATGATTTTATGTCCTTAAAGCAGCAGCTGGCACTTTGGGAAAATGGTTTTGTAGTAAATCAGAGTTGATTCAGTGACCATTCATAGTCATAAGAAAAGTCTTTTTTTTTCCTCTTTCTGGGTCACACCTGGCAGTGTTCAGGTGTTATTCTTGGCTCTGCACTCTGGAATTACTCCTGGCAGTGCTCATGGGAGCATATGGGATGCCGTGGATCGAACCCAGGATGGCTGCATGCAAGGCAAACCTAGTCCACCTACCCGCTGGACTACCGCTCCGGCCCCAAGAAAAGTCTTCAGGGGCCAAAGAGATAGTACAGAGTGTAAAGCACTTGACTTGCACACAAGACTGACTCTGGTGGGGTTGCCAACAGCACCCCTATAGTCCCCTGAACCTTGCCAGGGGTGATCCCTGAGCACAAAGCCAGAAATTAAGCCCTGAGCGCCCCAGTTGTAGCCTAAAAAGCGCAAACAAAAGTCCTTATGTAAATGAAGAATTTCATTCATTTTATTATACTATTGAAAGTGAATATGCAAGATTTTTTTACACTTGGTAATAGGAACTAAGGGGAAAAAATTCACTATTTGACCACTAACAAAAAAGGTCAGAGTGATCTTCGTCCTACCCCTGATTTTACTATTTTCCTCAATCCCATCTCCTACCCCTTAGTTATTACCTGGCTCTGTTATATAAACCCCTTCATTTTTGGTGGAATAAATTTGAACATCCTTTTTTGTTTGTTTGTTTTGGGGCCACATCCAGCAGTTCTCAGGACTCACTCCTGGTTCTGTGCTCAGGAATGACTCCTGGTGGTGCTTGCAGGATTGTGTGCTGTGTTGGGGATCAACCAGCTCTGCCTTCGCAGGATTTTCTTATACATATTTTTAAAGTGGTAGGCACTGTGTGGAGTTCTCAAACACTTTTATGATTTTTCGTATTGCAAAAATGAGAAATTTTAACGAGTATTTATAATGATCTACCCAAGACGGCAAAGCCTGGCAAGCTACACGTGTCGATTTGATATGCCAGATACCAGTAACAATTATAGACCTCATTCCCATGACCTGATGGAATGGTTTGAGGCTCTTTATGTTCCTGGAGCAAGCAGGTGCCCTTGGGCTCTACTTGCATGAGACAGGTCATATGGAGATGTTACTGGTGCCCATTTGAACAAATAGATGATGAACAGGAAGACAGTGATACAGTGATTCCTATAACAGTATGCATATAACAGTATGCAGTGCCCAGCTGCGTCGGCAGGTGACAGACAGGAGACAGGCTTGTCTACACCCAGGGCTTTGTCCCATGGGCCCTGGATGGTTGATGGTCTGACATAGTAAAAGACTGGGCCCTCTGAATGAACCCAGAGCCACGGCAGAGCCTGGCAAGCTACCCATGGTGTATTCGATATGCCCAAACCAGTAAAAATAATGAAACTCATTCCCAATGAATGGAGACGTTACTGGTGCCCACTGAGCAAATTGATGAGCAACAGAAGAGAAGTGATACAAGTGATTTTTAAAGTGTTAAATGTTTTTGTACTTTGGTGGTCCATATAAAACCCTGTATACTTTCCATACACACCCACTACTGAATAATCCATGTTTTTTTGAACAAGCAAGTCTCTTCTGCCTGGAGAGGTATCCAGTCAAGCATTTGGCGCTGCCCTCTGCACTGCTGCCACCTGCCTGAGCTCACAGCGCCACTCGCATCTTCCCTGTTCCTATCCTTACTAACTCTTGCAGTCTGACTGTTTCTTGCTTGAGAACTCAGTGGCTGTTTTCCAGTCTGACTTTTCATTCTATCTCTGACTCTTCTTATTGCTTGGATTTGTTGGTACTTTGGAAATTCTTGTACGTTACTTTTAGGAGTCTTCTTGGCAACGGCCACTGCCAAGCGGGATTCCATGGGCAAGGTCCTTGCCACTGATTCATATTTTACTTCGCCCTCTTCCTTCCTCTAGAATCAGAGGTTCCCAGCTTTGTTTGGCCTGTCACCTCTTTCAGGGGGAAAATCACTGTATGCCCACTAGAAATCTACCTTTTCAGTGAACAGACAGAAAGGTTTCCCGCCACACTGCTGCTCTCCTACATCAGTCCCATCTTCCCTGCCTCCCAGATTGGAGGGTGTAGGGAGTTGCTGACCAGTTTGGGATGCACTGCCTAGATTCTCTTTATTTGTGAGTATCTGTATATGTTTCTCAGCCATCCCTTTTCATTTCTTTGCTATGCCAAGAATCAGGTGGGCTCACTTGACAAGTCTAACCACATCTTGTTCATTGGCAAGAATATAGGTACCCAGCAATACTACCTTAACCCGCTTTCCCCAGGGACTGTTCTAAACTGTGCCTTGCCTCTTGGTGTTTCTGGCCTTGCCTCAGTTTACTTCCATTACCAATTCTGCTTCATTTGGTGAGTAGGTGCTTCGATCTGTTTCCTTCATTCTATCAGGCTGGCAGTAATGGTTTCGTGTTCTATTTTTTCTCTGTGATCCCCAGCCCTGGTATTTCAATAAATGGCCAAGTTTCTGTCTCTTAACTTTCTTCCTCTTTTCACTGCCAAGGTCCAGCGTTCAGTGGTTTTTCCACCTCATTCCTGAACCAGCAGCAGCCCCATGGCTGGTTTCTGCCCTTGGCCTTTGCGCCCACTATATACTGTTGCCCAGATAAGTCTTTTGCAATAGCATTTCCATGTGGTCCCATCTAAAGCTGGCAGTGATTTCATTTTGTCCTGTGTTGTCTGACGAGTTTCCTCAGGTTTCAAAGATGTCTCCACTCGGGCCTAGTCTGTGAGCAGCTTTCAGCTTCACTGAGCAGGACTTCCGCTGCCGACTCTGGTTTCAGTCTTCTGCTCTCATTCCCAGTCTCTCCACTCTACCCCTACCCATCTCCAAATCCTGCATAAGCGTGTTTGAAACGTTTTTCAAGTCCTAGTTTAAACCATTGTGCTATGAAACGTTCTTGAATGACTTGATTTCACTTCTCCGCTCACTTAACTTTATTATTATTTTTGTACAGTTAAGCACTAATAGTTCAGTATCACATGTATTTCTTTTTTGTTGTTGTTATTTATTTATTTATGTTTATTATACCACTATGTATCACAGGTATTTCTTATGGCAGTTTTCTCAAACAAGTTGATGCTGTTTAGTGTTAGGGCCACACCCAGAAGTGCCAAAGAGTACTCATGGTGCTGCTGGGAGGGGTTCCCTGTGCAGTCTTGGGCAACCCTGAACATGGATGGGCTTCCTGCAATCAAATATGTACGCCAGTCCTCAAAATCACCTCCTCGGCCCCTCAGGCCTCATCTCAGAGAACAGAAAAACTTAAGAATACAGACTTTTTATTTAAAAAAAATTTCCAGTAAGACTGAACTTACTAGTCTTGTAGTTTTAGTTTTATTAGTAAAATGTCCTTCACTAACTAAACAGCCATGTTGAAAAATAATGTATGTTCCAGATAAAGAGCCTTTGAGGCTTTCATTTTAAAATGATTGCAGAGGTGACAACTTTCCAAAAGCATACAGTACTATTTGTTTAGGGTTTTCCACTCAGATTATCTGTGTCCCAATCTAGTTCCCAGAAGATAAACTTGGAATTTAGAAACCCTCCTTAACATTGCAGGGGTGATAGCCTTTCTTTAAAGAGGTCTTAGTCTTATTGGTTGAGGGTTTGACCTACTTATTTTAGGAGCCAACACCCAGGCTAAGGTACCCTGTAGAGCCCTGGCCAGAACCTGGAGACAACAGCAAATAGACGGGAGAGGGAGGGCAAACACTGAGGGAGGTGGGTTTATCTGAAAAACTA
The DNA here is from genome assembly GCA_021461705.1 of Cryptotis parvus. Lineage (NCBI taxonomy): Eukaryota > Metazoa > Chordata > Mammalia > Eulipotyphla > Soricidae > Cryptotis > Cryptotis parvus. The sequence continues at coordinate 56,947 of JAJIBD010021542.1, forward strand.
ACTCAAACAGGAGAAGGATTTTAAGGGCCTGAAGTGTAGCATATGCATATAACAGGCTAGTTTCCTGGACTTTCCTGTCCATCTGACATAGATTATTTGGCCTGATACATAGTCTTCTCTGAGAGGCATACTACAACTAGATTATCAAATTGATAACTTAAGCTGTCACTTATAATTATATCTATGTGAGGCTGCTTGGTTTGGCAGAGCCATAGTTTCCAATTGTGGTCTTATTGGCATTGCCTGTTTGTGGTACAGGAATATGGGCAAGTGTGACTCGCACCACCCCAGGTGATTCTGATCCACTCTAAAGTTTACAAGCTACTGATTTAGTAGATCTGTTTTCTAATAAACACTAAACAACAGTTTAGTAAAGATTTTACCATTTTAAGTTTGGATACTCCAGGTAAAGTCAATAACTTCATCATAGTAATTTTCATACTATTTTATTTGTGGGGGAAGGAGGCATACCCGCCATGCTTAACTTCTGGCTCTGTGCTTAGGGATCACTCTGGCTGTGCTTGACAGATCATATGTGGTGCCAAGGGATTAAACCTGGGTTGGCTGTGTACAAGGCAAGCACCTTACCTGCTGAATTAGCTCTCTAGCCATTTCATACAATTTTAATATTTTTCTGATTTATATCATGTGGCAAAAGATTTATACTATATTTAAGACTTAAGTCTTAGTAATTTTACTAAATTATTTATGGATGAAACAAGGAATAAAAATTAAACTAGGGGCCGGAGCGATAGCCCAGCGGGTAGGGTATTTGCCTTGCATGCGGAGGCCTGTGCCGGCCTGGGTTCGATCACCGGCATCCCATATGGTCCCCCAAGCACTGCCAGGAGTAATTCCTGAGTGCAGAGCCAGGAGTAGCCCCCTGAGCATTGCCAGGTATGACCCCCTAAAAAAAAAAAAAGCAAAAAACAAATTAAACTAGTAAAGCATAGTCAACATTGCTCTCAGCCTTTTTATACATGAATGTATAAAAGACATAAATGCAATACAATAATCAAATGTCCTGCCAGTGAGAATGCATGACCCAGAAGTCAACAGCTTTATCTTCAGAGAACCAGATAGTAAATGGTTCGGCTTTTGTGGGACATCTGTTACAGATCCTTCAGGTTGCCAACTACTTTATTCCTCATACTGCTATATCAGGAAAGTAGACAATGACAAGAGGATAATCAAGCCAGATTTATCCTGAAGATTGCGGGTTCATAGGGTAAGTTTGTTGACCCCTATATTGTAATGCCTCGTTGGAAAAACTATTCAGAGGAAATAAAAACACACACACACACACACACACACAAAATGAGAAGCAATAAGAATTTCCCTTATTGATAAACAGTGAATGATTATTGCCTACATGATTTTCTTTATTAGTAATTCTCCTTAATTCAGCCCAGGATTATATGTAAAGAATACTAGTATGCAAATGAGTGAGTTATATTTCAGGGATCATCTTTATGCAGTGGTCAGTGATAGTAATATAATGCTATAATGCATAGACTTACGGTTTCTGGGCTGACACTTCAATTGCTTGGGAAGTTCTTTTTTTTTTTTTTTTTGCTTGGGAAGTTCTGACTGATGGAAATTCACAGGTTGTCATCATCTTGGGTCCATCAGAAAGTTAAGGTGTCAGGCCTTAAAGTTAAGGTGCCAGGCGACTGGAAGATACTGATGCCAGGAGACTGGTAGATAGAGAGAATTCAGATCCCAGTAGCAGAAGCCCCAGAGAAGTAGAATCCTGTGTGAAGCTATATAGGTGGCAGCACTTTTAAACTATAATTAATGCCTTTCTGGAGGATCAGTGTGGGCTAGTTTGGGAGTTAAAAACTCCACATTTTCATAAATTTTACTCAGGAGCCCTATCAGATTCTTGTGAAGGACAGGAAAAATAATTTTTACTTCCTATATGTGCTGTGGGTGTGGGTGCAGGGGGCAGTAACTGTTTTTAAATGCACCCAGAGTTCTCTTTAAACAAGGCTGGCCTCTAGGGAAATTATTTTACCAGAGCTGAACCAATTGGGGCTTTATCCTAAATGACCTGGGAAAGGAAAACGCCCAATTCGGTTCCTCCTTGAGAGTCTGATGAGGGGGAAAGGAAACCCACATCAGTCTCACTGAAAGACTATGACTTAATCATAGGACAGTAAAATTCCCTCCCCTAACCCCCACATACACACACTTTACTGCCGCATCATTAGAGCTCCTGTCTAATAACAGGGGATTACAGCTAGACAACTGTAAGCACCAGACCTTATTTAAGGAGTCTCTGGGGGCTCTAGGGACAACATGGGAGACAAAAACAAGGATATTAGAGAAACTTTTAGCCTCAGACACCACAGCTTCAGCAAATAGTCAGCATAGCTTAACTCTTAGCATTATTTCCAATTCCTATACAATTTCATACTGTAGCTCTAACTTACTTTTTATTTAATATTTTAGCTTTTCATAAAAATTGTAGAATGTTCTAAAAAGGCAGAAGAAGAAGAAAAACAACCCCCGATATGAAAAGGTAAACTGAGAATTAAGACAAAAAGGTCAAATATGACACTATTTTTTTCTTGTTTTGTCTTTGTGGTGCTGAGGATTACACCCAGAGCTTTATACAAGCAAAGCAATTGTTCTGTTGCTGAGCTCCCTTCCCGATCCTGACATCAATTTTGTAAGGCTGTGAATTTGAAATTACTATGATTAGGGCCAGAGCAATAGTATAGCAGATAGGATGCTTGCCTTGCATGATTGACCTGGGTTCAATCTCTGGCATCCCATGTAATCCCCTGCATACCAGGAATGATCCCTGAGTGTAGAGCCAGGAGTAAACCCTGAACATTGCTGGATATGACTCAAAAAAAAACAAAATTATGATTAATATGCTAGGGGCTGTAAACCAAAAGGAAAAAAAAAGGACAATATGTCCGAACAGATGGGTTATGTAAACAGAAAGAAATCTAGAAAGGAATCCAAAGAAAACGTTTGGAATCAGAATGTGTAGCAGACATGAAGGATGCCTGTGATGGGCCCCGTTAGTAGGTTTTATATGACTAAGGAAAGAATCGGTGACTATGATGAAAATTAGAACCAAACAAAACTTGTTATTACACCTGAATCTATAAAATATATCCAGGAAAACAGACAGAAGGCTCTGTGATAGTGATTTCAGAGGTACATGAACAGTGAACTCTATTGGTAAGGAAAACAAAAGCAAAAATAAGACTATACCAAACTAAAGTTTCTGCACTGTGAAAAAAATAAATGCAAAAATACTGCTAAAAATAAAAAGACGATATACTGAGTAGGAGAAAATACTTATGTACTCATAACTGAAGGGCAAAACTCCATCCCATCTGGGGATGGAGCAATAGTACAACAGGTAGGGTGTTTGCCTTGCATGTGGCCAACCAGGTTTGGCTCCTTGGCATCCCATATGGTCCCCCCAGCACTGCCAGGAGTGGTTCCTGAGTGCAGAGCCAGGAGTGCAGAACCCTGAGCATTGCTGATTATGACCCAAATGACAAAAGAACCCTTAAAAACAAACTCCATCCCATCAAGAAAATGGAAGAGCTGAGTAGACACTTCTCCCTAAGAAAAATATACAGATTGCCAAAGGCATATTGTTAACACTGATTATGGGGAAGAAGGGGGCTTGCAAGTCAAAACGACAGCAGGATACCATCTCAACCAGTGAGAATGACCTCTGTCAAAAGATTGGAAGCAACCAGTGATTGGAGAGGGTGGAGGGGGTGTTATATGCAGAGAAAAAACCTTCATTTATGCTGATATATTGTAAACAAAACCAGCCTTTACGGAAAACAGTACTAACATTGAAAATAGAACTACCATGTGATCGAGCAATTTTACTCCCAGGAATTGATCCCAGGAACCTAAAAATCCTAAATCACAGAGTTTTTTTTATACAACCATGTTCATCAGGAAAGAACCGAAGTGCCCAGTGACACACGTAAAGCTTAAGGCAGTGATTTGCACACAGTGGAATACTACTCAGCTATGAGAAATGATGGCATTTTGTATGGGGGGTAACTAGAGGGTATTATGTTAAGCAAAACACGCTCAGGAGAAAGACATAGGAGATGATCTCGTATGTGGTATATAAACAAGGCTGTCATAGACATTGTCCTATGAAAACAAACCCTTAGACTCTGATGATAGAGTCATTACCTTTGCTGGGGAGATGGGTTGTAGAAGGCAAGTATGGACTCTGGTGGATTTACTAGCACTTTGATTAGTCTGTTGTGGTAGTGCTGTACCCCCTAAAACATGAATATTAAACACTCTTTGAACCATAGTTACTAAAAAAAAATTACATTTGCTGAGTGGTAGGCACTGTGCTAAATTATCTACTGTTATTCCTATAACAGTATGCAGTGCCCAGCTGCTGCGCCGGCAGGTGGCAGACAGGAGACAGGCTTGTCTACACCCAAGGCTCTGCCCCGTGGGCCCTGGTGATGGTCTGACATAGTAAAAGACTGGGCCCTTTGAAATGAACCCAGAGCCACGGCAGATCCTGGCAAGCTACCCGTGGTGTATTCGATATGCCAAAACCAGTAAAAATAATGGACCTTATTCCCAATGAATGGAGTTACTGGTGCCCACTCCAGCAAATTGATGAGCAACGGGAAGACAAGTGATACTAGTGATTCCTATAATAGTAACAGTTGTGGCCAAAACTTCCACAGTACTTTTTTTAATTTTTTAAATATTAAAATACCGTGAATGACAAATTTCCTCATAGTACAGTTGTCACAAGTATTAATTGTTCAACACCAGTTCTGCCACTAATGTGCCCCTACCACCACCAAAGGCCACGGCCTACCACCCCCCCCCCATTCTCACACCAGTCCCCGAGTTTGTTGGAACTACATTGGTCATTGCAATGTATAAATTGTATATAAATTGACCTGGTGGTAAGTGCAGCTGCTTTGCCACGGCTGCACGCTGTGGGTAGGAGCTGGTGTAGCTGTGCATCCATACCTTCTCTCTTCTCCACATTACTGATGATGGAGGCTGTGGAGTTCATAGCCACGCCCACTGGGTCATTGGAGGTGGGGGGATGAGGGGAGGGCCCTCAATCCCCTGCTCCAAGCCGGGCCAGCTCGGCCACAGCAGCCCACATGTCTGCTGACCCTAGGAGCTTTGTTGAAGCTGCCAGGGACCCCAGTTTCTCCCTCTCATTGCTCCATAGTCTGCTCACCGTAGGTAGGAGCTGGTACCGCTGTGCATCTGGACCTTCCCTTCTCCGGCATTACTGATGATGGAGGCTGTGGAGCTTGTAGCCACTCCCACTGGGTCATTGGAGGTGGGGGGATGAGGGTTCCACAGTGCTTTGAACCAGAGAATTCCCTTGTGGAGTGCTGGCCTCTTCAGAGTAGGCTCATACTAGCTTCTCATGGGAGACTAAAAAGCCAAATAGATAACAAAGTCTGTAGTAACAGTCTTGTTCAAACTGCAGAAAATTAAAAATAGAGGGAATATCTCTTTAGTTGAGTATGCTACCCGCACGGCAGAGCCTGGCAAGCTACCCATGTCGTATTTGATATGCCAGATACCAGTAACAATTATAGACCTCATTCCCATGACCTGATAGAATGGTTTGAGGCTCTTTATGTTCCTGGAGCAAGCAGGTGCCCTTGGGCTCTACTTGCATGAGACAGGTCATATGGAGATGTTACTGGGGCCCGCTCGAGCAAATCGATGATGAACGGGAAGACAGTGATTTCTTTAGTCAGAGGGGGTACAGAAACATCTGTACCAGGGACAAGGGATAGAATTGCTTCAGATTTCTCTCCGAAGCCATGCAAATAAGGTAAGAGTGGAATCTTGTTGAAAGACCACAAACCTAACATTCCTTTTTTTTTTTTTTTTGGCTTTTTGGGAATCACACCCCGTTGATGTTCAGGCTCCTGGCTCTGCACTCAGGAATTACTCCTGGCAGTGCTCTGGCACCCATATGGAATGCCAGGGATCAAGCCTGTGTTGACTATGTACAAGGCAAATGCCCTACTACCACTGTACTGTTGTTCTGGCCCCCAACCTAACAATTTTTATTCAGTGAAATTATCCTTCAGAAGTAAACGTGAATATTTTCCCAGATAAACAAAAATTGGGGGATTTTATAGTAGACCCACATTGCATACAATGTTCTTCAAAGAAAAGGAAGATAGTGCAGAAACTAAAATCTGAATATAGAATGGGAAAGTGAGAAGGGAATAAAGTCAAAATAAGAAAAAAAACCTGCTGAATATATCTAATATTCCAAACTAGCATTTTGGTAGTTACAGTGTATGGATAAATTAAATGAATGTCATCAGTGTCATATGTGAGAGGGAGGAATTAGAAGTAATCAAAAGGTACTTATAATTAACTGTGAAATAGTTTATTATTTAAAAGGGGATTTGTATCAAGTGTATATTGCAAGCCCTAAGTAGTCACTGAAAAAGAATTTTAAATGAAGTATAATTGACAGAACGAGAAACAGACAGTGTAATCATATAAGATATGTTCAAAGCTTGGGAAGGAAAAGCTAAGAGCTAAAACTAGAAACAAAAAAGTCTGTGAATAATAGATAAAAAAGTACATGTTAATTGAATTCTCAGTACAATAGAATAATTTTCATTATAAATGTCTATAAAAGTTTGCAAAGATACTATTAGAGTAGATTTTAAAAACAACAGGACTTAATTTAGCTACAAAATTTGGCTTATCCACTGATAACTTGCCTTATTTAATAACAAATTTCTGTAACATTCATGAATGTCACACTGAATTTGAGGACCTTTGTTATGAAAGTTGCAAGTAAATGGTGAGGTACTGAAGATACAAAGACTTCAAGTTAAAACTGTCATATTATGCCTTGTTTTTGTATCACTGTATCACTGTATCACTGTCTTCCCGTTCATCATTGATTTGCTAGAGCGGGCACCAGTAACATCTCCATATGACCTGTCTCATGCAAGTAGAGCCCAAGGGTACCTGCTTGCTCCAGGAACATAAAGAGCCTCATTCCATCAGGTCATGGGAATGAGGTCTACAATTGTTACTGGTATTTGGCATATCAAATACGACACGGGTAGCTTGCCAGGCTCTGCCGTGCGGGTAGCATACTCTTGTAGTCATCTAAAAACCAGCTTTGCTGGCGTGGGGGAAAGGGACTCTGATCCTGTGGGAGGCCGACTGGCCAGCCTTTTGGAAAACAATTGCATTCCTCCGAAACTAATTGAGCTCCCTTTGATCCAGCAATGACTCTGGAATACCCGAGCCGAAAAAACATAAACACTTTTTCATCTTCCTTCCTTCGATTGAAACAGCCTAAAGCCCGGAACAAGGACTGGCTAAACTTTTCATCTCACTTGATCCTCAAGATGACATTATGAATTCATTGGAGACTATCATGCTGGTGAAATTATCAGAAGGAAAAAAGATATGACTGCATTATCGACATAAATAGATACCGTTTCTTGGAATGGTAATGGATTAGACTCACCTTGAAATACACAGACGTGATAAACTCTAAATACCTGCAGGGCTACCCAATTTAAAATAGGCAGATGCAAGACGAGAAGACAGGAGAAACTGGGGTCCTGGGCAGCATGGGGGGGCGGGGGTGGGTATTGGTGGTGAAATGGGGCACTGGTGATGGGTGCTGGTATACTGTATTACCAGCCTATGATCACCTTTGTAATTGTATGTTTCACTGTGGTATAATAAAAATTAAAAAAATAAAAAAATAAAAATAAAAATCCAGCATTTATTGATGAGCCGCACCTGCCGCTTGCAACCATGCGAGCCAGGTCTGACGAGGGGGAAGTCCGGATGTGGAAAATGGAGGCCCATCATGGAGTGGGGGGGTCGCCTTGTTTTGTGTATAAACCTTAATTTCCTCCATTTATAGTTTTATAATTCTTGTTTAATGTAGATTCTAGTTTGTGTGTCTGTGTGTGGAGAGCAAGAGAGAAGGTGAGATTGTCACAACCTGAGTGATTGTGACAAATTAAATAACTTTATTTTCTAAAAAGTATTTTATTATACTACAGTGAGATATACAATTACAAAGCTGTTCATGATTGGGTTTCAGTTTTCATTGGGTTCAGCATCCATACCTCCACTAGTACACATTTCCCACTACCAGTGTCCCCTGATTCCCTCCCCTCCCCAGCCTGCCTCTATGACAGGCACTTTGCCTCTTCTCTCTCTCTCTCCCTCTCTCTCTCTCTCTCTCCCTCTGAGTCTTTCTCTCCTCCTTTCCTCTCTTCCTCTCTCCTTACATATTGTGGCTGGCAATACATACATTTAGGGGTTATCATGTATATGCCTTCGCCTGATTTCAATGCTCAGTTCTAGTCTGGCTTTACCACTTCCAACAATTAGCACACTGGTCCCTTTTCTATCTTAGCTAACCTGATTCCCACATGCTGCGGCAGATTCCAACTGTTGACAAGTCTTCCATGTTTTGCCTGGCCTTGGATATTAGTCTCATACTACTTTTTTTTATATCCCACAAATGAATGCAGTCATTCTATTTCTGTCCTTTTCCTTTTTTACTAATTTCACTCAGCATTATATTCTCCATGTCCATCCATTTATAAGCAAATTTCATAACTTTGTTTTTCCTAATAGCTGTATAATATTCCATTATGTAGATGTACCATGATTTCTTTATCCAGTTGTTTGTTCTTGGGCACTCAGTTGTTTCAATATTCTGAGTATTGGGAATAGCACTGCTACCAACAGAAGTGCAGATGTTGTTTCTGCTGTGATTTTTTTTTTTTGGGGCTCCCAGCATATATTCTCAGCAGTAGTATTGCTGGTATTGCTGGGTCAAATGGGAGCTCAATTTCTAGTTTTTGGAGGAATGTTCATACTGTTTTTCAAAATGGCTGAACCAATCAACATTCCCATCAACAGTGGATGAGAGTCTCTTTTACCCCCTGCATCCACACCAGCACTGGTTGTTCTTTCTCTTTTGAATGTGTGCCAGTCTCTGTGGTGTGAGATATCTCATTGTTGTTTTGATTTGCATCTCCCTGATGATTAGTGATGAAGAGAGCATTTTTATATGCCTTTAGGCCATGTAAATTTCTTATTTGAGGAAGCTTCTGAAAATGAAGACACGAACTACCAGAACTTGTGGGACACAGTGAAAGCAGTGTTAAGAGGAAAATTTATAGCTCTGCAAGCATTCATCAGGAAGGAAGAAAGGGCCCACATAGATAATTTTAATTCGCAGACTAAGATCTTAGAAAAAGACCAACAAAAAGGGAGTCCAACACAAGCAGAAAGAAGGAAATAATAAAACTTAGGGCAGAAATCAATGAGCTGGAATCCAAAAAAAACAATCCAAAAGATCAATAAAACCAGGAGTTGGTTCTATGAAAAAATAAACAAGATTGACAAACCACTTGCAAGATTCATAAAGAAAGGGAGAACGAGAACCCTAGTAAGCTGAATCAGAAATGAAAAGGGACACATCACAGCAGAAACCACAGAAATTCAAAAGATCATCACAGATTACTTTGAGAGCCTGTATGTCACGAAACAAGAGAACCTAGAGGAAATGAACAAATTCCTGAATTCCTATAGCCTTCCAAGGCTGCAACAAGAAGACTTGGAATACCTGAACAAACCTATCACTATAGAGGAAATTGAAACAGTAATCAAAAGTCATTAGTGAATTCTTTCAAATCTCTAAAGAGAACCTATGCCAGGTCTTTTCAAACTTTTCCAGGAAATTGAAGAAACAGAAACACTCTCAGTTTTTACAAGGCACATATCACCATGATACCCAAATCAGACAGAGACATTGCCAAAAAACAAAATGCAGGCCAATATCCCTGATGAATCCAGACGCAAAGAGCTTCAGCAAAATACTAGCAAATAGAATCCAAAGACTCATCAAAAAGATCATACACCATGACAAGTAGGATTCAACCTGGAGATACAAGGATGGTTCAGCATTTGCAAGTTCATCAACATAATACATCATATCAATAAAAGGAGAAATAAAAAACATATGATCATATCAATAGACACAGAGAAAGCATTTGACAAGATCCAGTACCCGCTCATGATAAAAACTCTCCACAAAATGGGAGTTGAAGGAACTTTCCTCAATATAATCAGAGCCATCTACCACAAGCCCACAGCAAGCATTATTCTCAATGGGGGAAAAAACTGAAAGCCTTCCCCTAAGACTGGGGACAAGACAAGGTTGCCCACTCTCACTTCTATTCAATATAGTACTGGAAGTACTTGCCTTACCAGTCAGGGAAGAAAAAGACATTAAGGGGCATCCAGATAGGGAAAAGAAGAAGCCAAACTATCACTATTTGCAGCCAGTATGATACTATACTTAGAAAAACCTAAAGTCTCTACCAAAAAGCTCCTAGAAACAATAGATAGGTATAGTAGATTGGCAGGTTACAAAATGTATACCCAAATGTCTGTGGCTTTCCTATATGCAAATGATGAAAGAAAAGAAAGTGATATTAAAAAAATATCCCAGGGCTAGAGCAATAGCAGAGTGGGTAGGGCATTTGCCTTGCACGTGGCTGACGCAGGTTCGATTCCCGGCATCCCATATGGTCCCCCAAGCACCGCCAGGAGTAAATCCTGAGTGCAGAGCCAGGAGTAACTCATAAGCATTGCTGGGTGTGACCCCCACCCCCAGAAAAAAAAATACTATTCACAATTGTGTCTCAGAAAATCAAGTACCAGGGAATCAGCTTAACCAAGGATATAAAGGACCTTTACAAAAAAAACTACAAAATTCTACCTCAGGAAATAAGAGAGGACATGAGGAAATGGAAACAAATCCCTGCTCATGGATTGGGAGAATCAATGTTGTCAAAATGGCAGTACTCCCTAAAGCATTATACAGATTTAGTGCAGTCCCTTAAAGATACCCATGATATTTTTCAAAGAAATTGACCAAACACTCCTGAAATTTGTATGAACAATAAACCCCCAAGGATAGCTAAAGCAATCCTTGGGAAAAGAAGATGGGGAGGCATCACCTTTCCCAACTCAAACAGTACTACAAAGCAGTAGTAATTAAAACAACATGGTATTGGAGTAAAAACAGACCTGCGGATCTGTGGAACAGAATTGAATATCTTGACACACATCGTCAAATATGGGATCACTTAATCTTTGATAAAGGAGCAAAAAATATGAAGTGGAAAAAGGAAAACCTCTTCAACAAGTGGTGCTGGGAAAATTGGGCAGCTACTTGTAAAAACTGAACTCAGACCTCTAACACCATGCATAAAAGTCAGATCAAAGTGGATTAAGGATTTCAATATCATCAGACCTGAATCTATATAGTACATCAAAGAAAACATAGGCAAAATCCTCCAGGACATCAAAGCTAAAGGCATCTTCAAGATGAAAAACCACTAAGAAAGCAAGTGGAAGCAAAGATAAACATATGGGACTAAACATGAAACTAAAAAGCTCTGCACCTCAAAAAGAAACGGTTATCAAGATACAAAGACAGCTCACAGAGTAGGAAGAATTATTCACCTAATACTCATCAGATAAGGGTTTAATATCATATATATATATATATATATATATATATATATATGGCACTGGTGAAACTTTATAAAGAAAAAGAACCCCATCAAAAAATGGGGAGAAACTTTATATTTTAGACTTGGATAATTTGGAAATTTGGAATTGAATTTTACATGCCTTGAGTTTCAGATAAAAAAGCTTATATTTAATAATAGTTTCCTGTGTTCATGTTATTTTTTAAACTTAGAATCATAGAAAGTGAAATTGCTGGGTCATTTGGGAGCTCAGTTCTTAGTTTTATAAGGAATGTTCACATTGTTTTCCATTGGGTTAAACCAGTCGACATTCGCACTAGCAGTGAATGAGGGTTCCTTTTCCCACTCATCGACACTAGCATTGATTTTATTCTGTTTTGATTTCTGCTAGTCTCACTAGTGTGAGGTGGTAGCTCACTGTTGATTTGAATTGCATTTCTCTGATTCTTTTTGCAGGGCAAATGCTTCTTCTTTTTCTTTTTTGCTTTTTTTTTCTTTGGGTCACACCTGGCAATGCTCAGGGATTTCTCCTGGCTCTGCACTCAGGAATTACTCCTGGCGGTGCTTGGGGGACCATATGGGATGCTGGGGGATCGAACCGGGCCGGCCCGTGCAAGGCAAACGCCTTACCGGCTGGACTATTGCTCTGCGCCCGGCAGATGGCAGATGCTTCTTTATTTGTTATAATCCCATTTGCTTATCTTTGCTTGACCAAAGCCATTGAGTCGCTGAAGATGCTTCTAGATTTAGTGTCATAAAGGGTTCTGCCTATGTATAATGTATGGATTCAGGTCTGATATCGAGGTCTTTAATCCCTTTTGTGTGATGTGAGATAATAGTCTGAGTTAATTTTTTTTCTTTTATATGTGGTTGACCAGATGAACAGCACCATTTGTTGTCATCTGTTAGTTCCATTATCATATCGTTTTTATTACTTAACTATATAGTATTAGCTAAATTTGGGTAAAGAGAAGCCTCTCATCTTCATTCTTTTCTAAGATTTATTTTTATTTTTTTATTTATTTTTTATTTTTTATTATACCACCGTAGACAAACAATTACAAAGGTGTTCATAATTGGTTCTTGGTAATACAGTATTCCAGCACCCAACCCTCCACCAGTGCCCCATTCCCACCACCAATGTGCCCACACCCCTCCCACCCACCCCCCAGGCTGCCTCAATAGCAGGAACCTCCGTTTCCTCTTTCTCTCTGTTTCTCTCTCTGTCTCTGCATCTCTCTCCCTCTTCTTTTATACATTGTGGCTAGCCCTGCAGATATGTAGAGTTTATCATTTAAGTCTCTTTGTGTATATTCAATGGTGAGTTCTAGTCTGACATTACCATTTCCCACACTTAGTAAAACACTGGTATCTATTTTTATCCCATTAATGAATGCAGTCATTCTATATCTGTCCTTTTCCTTCTGATTAATTTCACTCAGCATGATAGTCTCCATGTCCATCCATTTGCAGGTAAATTTCATAATTTCTTCTTTTTGACAGCTGCATAGTATTCCATAGTGTAGATGTACACAGTTTCTTTAGCCAGTCCTCTGTTCTCGGGCACTTAGGTTGTTTCCAGATTCTAGCTGTTGTGAATAGCGCAGCGATGAATAATGAAGTACAGATAGTGTTTCTGCTATGTGTTTTTTTCGGTCTCTAGGGTATATTCCCAGAAGTGGTATTACTGGATCAAATGGAGCTCAATATCTAGTTTTCAGAAGAATGTCCATATTGTTTTCCCAAAGGGCTGGACCAATCGGCACTCCCACCAACAGTGTATGAGAGTCCCTTTTCTCCCCGCTAAGATTTATTTTTAAAGGACTAAATTTCAACAGCATTTGGTCTTGTCTTTAAAATTGAATCTTTGTAGTACTTTGGGTAGGTAGTCATTTTGACAATATTAGTTACTTCAGTTCATGAACAATGGATGTGTTTCCTTTCCTTTTTTCTTTTATGTTCATAGTTATTTTTGTATGTATAAATCTTTAACTTCTTTTGTTAAGCTGATTTCTGCATTGATTTTTTTTAAGGCTTATGCCTTAAAAATGTGAATGTGATACTTTTGGTCTCCTATATTATTGTTTGCATATAGGAATGTCATGGATATCTGTATGTTGATTTTGTAGCCTGCCATGGTACTTATACAAATTAATTGTTTCTAGAGTTGGGTTCTTTTATTTTTTGGTAAAATTTTAGGTTTCCTAACTACAGTATGTCATCTGAAAATTGTGATAGTTCAGTTTCTTTTTCCATCTGAATGCTTTAATATCTCTTTCTTGCCTAATTGCTATGGCAAGGTCTTCCTAGTGAATAGTTGTGGTGAGTGTGGAAAACCTTGTCTCTTAATTTATTTTAGAGGAAAGACTTGCAAATTATCACCATTGGTTTTGTTAGCTGTATGTTTTTTGTAAATGATTTTAAGTATATTGAAGAAAGTTCTTTCTATCCCCATTTTATGAGTGTTTTTATCATGCAGGTGTGTTGTGTTTTA